>JAYKAV010001886.1:92173-135839 GCA_035582835.1 Phoebastria nigripes | reverse complement strand
TGCTGCCTGCCCCGGCATGCTGCCTGCCTCGGGATGCTTGCTGCAGCCTGGGACAGAGCCTCCTAAGGGAGCGCAGCGCTGAAGGGCCGTCCTCTAGAAATAACGCTGTCCCTTTCCTTCATACGGTGAGGTCTTATGAAATACCTCACGCTCGGTAGCTCTGGTGAAGAGTCGCTGACCTCGGGCGGGATGGCACCAAGGCTGCGGTGCCCCAGCCCGAGAGCGCGGGGTGCTGCCGTCCTCGCTGGGCCTGCGGCAGCCAGGGCAGCCGGAGTGGCACCTGCCAGCCTGCCGACGGTGGGAATTTTCCCTAAAAATGCAGCTAGTGTTACTAGTGATATGTAAGCAACAGCGCAGTTTGGGTACAAATAGCGGGTTTTTTCTGGGTGAAATGTAACAGTGAGAAATGTTCCTCTYTCCACCGGCGTTGGTCGGTTGTTGCTCCGGATTCCATGTAAGACCCTTAGAACAGACACTTGCTTTGTGTGGAGCTTTTTTAGGGAGAAGTGGGGGCGAGGGCATTAAAAGTTGGTTAAAAGCAAGCTACAGAGCTTTTGTGCTTTACAAGTGATTTCGTTTAAGAACTCGAGGTGACTGCTGTAAGCAGCCGATGCTATTGTGGCGAATCCATAGGTTAACAAAATGTACGGTCTGTAGCTCTTGTGTTTTCAATTGAGATTTCATAGAGATAGGTATGCATAAACATGCATGATCTCATACTCTGTGAACACCTTATGTACTTCCGCTACCTTGTACTTAACAGGACAGTGTCCTTCATATTTTCTTTAACCTATGCCCAGCAATACTATTTTCCTTCATTGATGTGGAATCTGGAGATTTTTTCTTCTTAAAAAAAAAGTTTTCCATATATCTTTGCTCTAAGCTGAAGGTTGTTTCTCATTATTTTCTCCTATTTTACTCTGACCGGAGCTGATATGCTCTGCTGCCCTCATATGATGCTGCATAAAGTGTCTAGCACTTACCTAAGTAAACCACGGATTAAAATTGTTTGAAGCGAGACTATTTTTGTCTATTGACTCAAGTATTTTGGGTACAGTTTTGCTGTCAGAAAGCAAGCTGTCTGAAGGATGTTTACACAGTCACTGGGCAATTTCAGTTTATTGGAAGGCAGAGCATTTACTTGAAGAACCTTGGTGCTGCGATTGCTCATCCTTGCAGTTACTAATCACCTACGGAAGGCACCGCCTGAAGTGTCTTTGTGTAAAGCTGAGGCACCGCAGMAAGGCTTCACATTTCTGTCTGAAGAACATCTGGATTTAAATAAAATAAGGTGTTAATATGCATTCTGACAGATCTTCCATATTTCACATTCACCTCAGATATCGGTTCATTTACAAAACGTGGAATGGATCCCATCTCGTTATATAAAACCAACCTGAAATAACTTTTTTTGTTGTTTTTATATTAATATACGTGTAGCAAGGACTACATTGTGCAATGCATCCCCATGGAAGTGCCCCTCCTTCCAAGGTGGCATAAAAAGCAGTCAGGGTTTAAAGTTTCACTTTACAGTAGTTTAGTTTGTTTCCAAGTTATTAAAATAGCTGCATCTCTGTGACARGTCGGGAGTTATAGAAAGTGCTTGTTGGTGTACTCACTTCTGAAGTATCTGATATATTCTCACTGATCCTGTAGTTCTGCAGGGGAAGGGTAAAAAAGGAAATAGTTGTTAACGCTGGTTGCAAAATGTATGGGAAAATACTGAGCTTRGTTCAGGCTGACCTCGAATAATTTGTGTAAAATGCTTGTATTCATAACTTCCAGTACTGGAGTGTGGGTTTTATCTAGTAAACGTAGGTTTGCATTTGAACAGAATTTTTGAGCTGTTTTGTTTGGTTGTGTCGTTAACAGCGTGCTTACTGCGTGTGTCTGCAGCTTTGTCCGTTAGGGTAAATAGCCATAAATAAGCTGTGTGGGATGGCTTTCCTTTTGGAAAGCAGGCTAAAGAAATTGTAAGATTGCTAGTTCCCAAGGTCTTAGCCAAAATTTTATGAGTTATACTCAGGTCTGGGAATCTCGAGACTGCGTTAGTCATCCGGGATGAGATCACTTCACTTGGCTTTGGGGTCATCTGTACAAAGTCTGAGCGCAGACCTGCTGAAGAGCACACGAGGGTCCTCGTGGGGTTCATAAATGGGGCTGCTCCACCCCAAAGAGGGTGCGGGATTTTGGGAGAGCGTGGGCTGTGCCGGAGCGTGGCATGCAAACCACATCTTGGGGAGAAACGGCAGGAGGGGCACTGATGGTTTGTTCTTGTCGTCCTTCACAGTAAGAGTTTTGGTTCTGGGCTTGCAGGGGGTCTCTGGGGGGGCGAAGGGAGGAAATATTTATTTTTCTAAAGCACAGAGCTGTCTGTTTTTAAAGCACGGAGTTTTAAAGTACCCGTAATTCTGCCATTCCCCTAGCTCTTGTGCCTGGCTCTAGGGAGAACCAGCTAAAAATCAGCTGCTGCTTACGGTAGGGTCTTGGGAGTCACAACTTAGCAGTCTAGCAGAGAATGTTAATTAGACAGGTCTCATGAAATAAGCATTCTGGATTTTCTGAAGTTGTAAAATAGTAAAATACAAATATCTGTAAATGATTTTCCCACTTTTTAGGAACTGGTAAAAGGTATTCATTTCTCTATAGGGAGCAAAATGCTATTTGCATGGATTGTGCCCGCAGCAATTTGGTTGTTGGTGCACTTCACAGCAGGTAAGACTTTTTTTTTTTTCTCCTACATAGCAATTATCACTTAAAAGAAGCACTCAGGCTAATTAGGTTTTTTTCCAGCTTCTGTGTGGCATACTGGTAAACACCTTTCTTATTAGAGAGAGCAAAAATTGATGCTTGATTCGGTTTACACTGTCATTTCCTTAAGAACTCCTTGATCTGCTGCTACTGCTGAGCGTCCTCCCACCCTCCACGGCAATGCACCTTGACCTCGACGGTCTGGGCAGGCTGTGGGCAGCAGCCTCTGGTCTGGCAGGGCTCCGGGCGCTGGCTGCACGGCTGGGAGCCACCGCGGGCAGGGGTACGGCCTCGGCTCTCAGCAAAGGAGGCAAATATAGAATCATATACGCTCAGGCATTGGCATGCATAACTGACRCTGCAAGCCTGTTTCGTTTGCGTGTGTGGTATATAGCAAATAGTCGCTAATAAGTTATGCAGGGAGGTTATTTGGTTTAGTTCAAAGAAGAGCTGTCGGTTACGTGAGAAAGCATCTCTACAGTTAGCTTCCACGAAGACTTTCAGAACTCACAAGTAAGGAGAAACAGTGCTCCAGCATTTTCCCTTATCCTCTGMCGCTGCTCGGCTGGTTTGCCCCCAGCACAAGCGTCCCGGAGGCTGCAGCAAGTGCGCGCTCGTGTACGCTGAGCGCGGGATCGCCTGTCCCCGCTCTGTGCCCCGTGCCGCTTTGAAAAGACGCGAACGTGCAAGGGGAGGTCAGAGAAAATGTCGCTTGGCTCTTCAGTAGAGAGATGCCTGCCACCGCTTTACTGAAACACAGATATTTCCTTAAACCGCAATGTGAAAACAGTTCTGATGATGGGTTTTGCCTGGGGTTGTGCTTTTTCGCTTGATGTCTTGGTTTCTGACCCCGGTTCATCGGATCGGTGAAGACTGGGCACGGCAATATCCCATGAGTTGCCATGCAGAGGCAGGAATTCTTCCATTATAGATTTGGGGAGGCTCTCTTCCTCGAGCGCAGCGTGTTGTACAAGATAAGGGATGTATTCGTGTTAAAGGTTTGTTTTCCCATTCTGTTGCAGAAGCGTGCAGTAAAGGGAATGTGACTGCCAGCAAACTTCCCCGTGGCACTGCAGAAATATGTGACAAAGGGAATATGACTGCTAACACGGCCTCTCACGTCCAGCCTGGAACCAGTATCACCCTCTCATGCCAGCTGAAACCCCTGCCCCACACTAAGCAGTGCAGGATAGCTATTTTCTTTAACAGCTCTGAACTAATTAGCAATTACGGCAGTTCAGTAAGCACCAAGTTTCTAGTTGATACATACGGCAAACACGTGTTTACGTGCAAAACAGTTTGTGAATACAAGAAAAAACTCATTTGTGGAATCGATATCGAATCGGGAAGTAAGGAGAATTTAATTATTCCTTGTTCTTAAACGTTTCCTGTGGTACCTCTGAGACGTGTTAGAAACTAGCAGTGGGCAGCCTTTTTCCAGAAAAGGTGCTGTGCTTTATTGGTCCTTCATATTTAAAATATTCCTGGCTGGAAATGTGCAACTCTGTTTTTGATAAACGGAGAGATGCTAAATTAAACTGCCTGCTCAGAGCAAATATCATACTCCCTCCTCTTCTACGCCTGACACCCACCACTCTCTCCAGGACACAGGGGACTTGCAAGAAAAATTCTAAGGAAATTTTAGATTTTCTTCTAACCTGATGAGCTGATGCTGCTGCAGCAGTCGTCTGCTGTATCAGTGCTGCTTTTTCCAAAAAAAAAAAAAAAAAGAAGAATGGTTGATTTCTTCAAGCAAAGCTTGTGGTGCCCAGTCCGGAGAGCTGTTAAACATTTGTATTCACCTGGTACCCTTGTAAAGTCCCTGGGGTTTCGCTCAAGTGTCAGAGGTCTCAGCAGGCTGCAGAGATCACAGACTCAGCTGTTTTCACACATAAAAATTACTAGCCCGAATATTTTCTATAATATTCTTCTATAATATAGACATTCTATAATGTCTATAAATTCTTCAAAAAACCCAAAACAATCAAAAAGCCAAACCTAGCATTTCTTAAAATGTCTCCTATCAACACCTTTAAGGACGGCTCTGATAAGAATATCTGTTTTAAGATCCTCCAGATGAGCCAAGAAATGTGTCGTGTATCCAGTATGGGACAGACGGCCACCCCACCTGCACCTGGGATAAAGGAAGGCTCACATACATCAACACTACCTATGTAATACAGTAAGTAACGCAGGGATGCAGGTTCTTTGATACCTATGATTGTGTCTTAGAGGGTGGTTTTTTTATTTTTTGATTTTTACACCGTTTATTGAAGATTTACCCTTACCAAAGCACACGAAAGAGTTGGTTTATGAATAAGTCAGCCCAAGGCTGCCACGATCACAGGAGCCAACCGGAGCAGTTAAAACCCCTTTTCTGTTCACATTGGTGTGTGCTGCACCCAGGGTTTAGCTTTCTTGGTGTACAGAAGAGTATTAAGCAAGCGTTTTCCTTCTGTTCCAGGCTATCGAACGGGACGGATGTCTTATGTGTTTCAGAAGAAAGCCTGAATAAGAAGTTTGGCTCGCTGGCTCTGAGCAAGTTGAATTTTGACTCTACTTACACCGTTGTGGTTGCTGCCTCCAATGAGCTAGGAAGTGCTTTTTCACAGCCGCTCGTGTTCATGCTAATAGACATAGGTAAATGCATTACTTATCGCCTTTCAGTCAGTCCCAGCCCTTTCGAAAGACGTGAAAACACTTTGAGCACTTTCTTGTTTAAACCTCTGAGAAAAAGCAGCCATCCAGCCTAAACCAGTAATTCTTTTTTCCATGTAACCCCCCCGTTCCGAGCTGTGCCGTGTATCTGAGCGCTGTTTGCTTGTTTCTGTTTTTGCTGCTAGTGAAACCACATCCTCCCAACTTTTTAGTGGAATTTGAAAATTCTTCTGCCACCAACTGCACCTTTTTTTGGCACGATGAAGCACAAGCGCAGCACTACAGGCTGAGATACCGTCCACTTACCAGGCCCACCTGGAGCACGGTAATCCTCTTCTGAAGAGTAAAGGAAATTATGATTCTTGGCGGTTGCTTTAATATTGTTATTTCTTACTAGAATCAGTTTGTCCAAATTTGCCTCTCTCTGCTCTCTAGCATCATATTTAAGAAAAACGGTTGCCTACTCGTCAAAAATTATCATTGATCTAAAACTGAATGGAGGTAAAACACTGATCCTGTAAAAAATTGTGTGCACGAATAGTTCCCCGTATCTCAAGCGTCTGTAGGATGCACTGAAGAATCAGAGCTTACGTTTGACCCCCCATTTATTGGAACATGGTCATACCTGCTCATTGTAGCTCACGGCTACAGGCGTGCCATTTCCCAGCGTTTGTGCCTTCCCTAATGCTGATTGGAAATCTTTGCTTTTATTTTAAGTGGTAAACTAAATGTATTGCTTGAAGTTGAGTAAAACACGTGAACAGAAAATTTGTTACCTTCACATAATTAAATGAGGGATTTTTCTGATGAAGAACTGCAAGCCTGATGATTCATTGCATCATTCTTGGGGTTATTAAAGTTGCCTCAGATCAGGGTTTTCCCCATGGTTTTTTAAAGACTTGTGTTGGCTGGCTGGGCTTCCATTGGGCACTAGTAATTCAGCCTGTCACTGCCTTCAACCTTTATTTCCTCGTGAGTTTAACATTAYATGTCCTTTATCTTCATTAAAGGTTGAAAGCTTAAACAGTGAGAAATGCAGTCTTTATGGTCTGGAGCCTCATACAGCCTACGAGTTTCAGGTCAGCTGTAAAATTCACCCTGAGCGAGGACTGTGGAGCAACTGGCGGGCGTACCAAACCCGGACTCCGGAAGCAGGTAACGCCAGATGGCATCTCCTGCACTACGCCTGTCTCCAACCTTTGCATGCAAGTGGAGACTTCAGCAAATGAAGTCAAAATGCTGCTGGGTTTTTGCTGGTTGCTTTGCAGAGCCTCTGTAGATCCAGACACAGAGCCAACAGGGAAGTAACTTCTGTAACAGAACTGCTTTTTTAATGAACAAAAAATGAAGCTGTTGGAGTTTCTTGCAAAACAGGAATTTCAAGAGGTCACTGAGAAAGTCTGAAGGATGTTTTCATTTGACATTGTTGAAGGTTGGAGGAGTTTGCTCCGCGTTGCCCGGAGCCATAGTGGCACATCTGGAAAAGGCAGAGACAGTTGTGCAGCTTAGCTGGGGAAGGAAAAAACATTCTGTATTGGTTCCTATCTAAGCATTTTACTGAATTCCTGCAACAAGCCCCTACTCAGGTCAGGCTGACTGCTACGTCACCCTCTGGTGCTGATGAACCACAGCTTGGGTGACACGCTCTGGGTCCTTGGGTTCACCCAACAATTTGCTGACAAGTTGAGTGAATTGGCCAGGAAACTGCCTGGACTCTCTCAGTTCTGCTGATGCTGGCCGGTTTTAACAAACCGGTTTAATTTTGCCAAGTCATCTTTTCCCAAGTAGAGAAGTCCTTTCATTTGGAGCCTCCCCAGGCGGCCTCCTCCACCGCGCCGTGGAGTCGCTGGAGACCTGGGTAGCTTCAGCAGAGCAGAACCTGGCCAGGCRTTCAGGGGAGAGAGAGATCCCACCAGGAATTAGGCGAGCAAAGAGCGTTTCTGCTCCAGAGGACGGCACAGCAGACTCCAGGGACACACAGCACCAACCTGAGGGCAATCCTATTAGTTTCTGCCAACTCTAACGTTGGCTGCCTTGGGCTGGCCGCGGGCTCACATACCTGCTGCTTGCCTTCACCCAGAACTGCATGAACTCACATGCTGCAAAACTTTCAGTTCTTACGAGAGAAGAAACCTTCTCAGAAGTCTGCGTTTCAACAAAGGCGTGTCGGCTGCTTTGGCATCCCCTCCTTTCATCTCCTACTTGGCTTTCGTTGCTCTTTTTTGTGAATTACTATAAGCTCTTCAGGCTAGTGCCGTTATTACTCATGCTATTTACCACTACTGACAGCATCAGTTTCTGTAAGAAGCATTGATTGATGCAGAAGGTGTGAACTTTTCCTTCCCTCCCCCACCTTCCTCTCAACAGTTTGCTCAACCTTCTCGATGCACCCTGGCTTGCTATGGCATTTGTGGTCATCACTGCTCTACTCAGCCGATGCCATAAAACAAGAATCTTTTCAGCTAATCGAGGAGCATTTTCTGTCCTCAGACTGGGGAGGTTGCAGGCGAGAAGCTCGGGGTACATCATGGTTGCCCTTCTCTGAAGGAGCTGAAGTTCTACACAAGACTTTGGCCTTTTGCAAATTCAGGAGTTCACCTTTTCAGCGAGCTACATTTTTTCCTGTTTCTCTGACCTGCCACAAAACTTGCTTTATGCAAGCACTGTTGATAAGCGAGTTGTTTTTCCCAGCTGATTTGTGTGGTTCACATGTGAAATGAACTTTAAAATCTGGGCCGGAGTCCAAGAGATGCAATCCCATATTTTATTTTTTCCTGCTTTGAGCTTGCCCCTTCCTCCCTTGCTCACAGCGAGTGTGCTCTGGTTTTATTTCTTCTGTTGGTCCTTCTTCTTGTTTCTATTCCAGTCACTCTTTGCAGTTAATACAGGACAAATAGCTCTTAACATTGCTGGCATTGAGGATTTTTTCTGTCTTTGAATGTAGCAAATAGCAGGCAGCCCCATTCTAGCTGGGATTGTCCAACAGCTGCCTGCTGCTTAGGCTATTAGTAGCAATTATTATTTGAATTTGATGGGTTTATTTTGGTGAGGGACCGTGAGAAACCAAACTTTGTTATCTTTGGTCACGTTGGCTTTCTTTATGTGTCTTTATCTGGTTCTGAACTGTTGGAGCACGTTGTTCACCAGTTTCTGCAGCCAGAAGTTTGCTTTAGTGTTATTTTGGAAGGTTTATTCAAAACATCAAGGGGTTCCAGTCACTCTGTGACTATAAGGAGAACCGTAGAAAGAACGGGGGTTTTAAGCTACCTCTGACAAGGTCCTACCCAGCTAGCTGTTAAAGACATTTATTGCCTAGAGCCAGACAGTGAAATCCTGCAGATCCTACAAACCCTATCACCTGAAGCTGTCCGTTGTTTTCGGATTGATGTAGCCAACCCCAAGGACCTTAACTAGCCTCAACTTTTATGCAAAGACAAGAGCTAATACTGTCGCTTTGATGCGTAGGCTTCCTTGGGAGCCGATTATCCTGATTACCGAGTGCAGGATAAAGTCACCAGCAGAGCAAAACCCTCTCTTGGGTTTACGGCTTGTTCTCTTCATGAGTACCATCATGTGGGCAGTCATCAACGCAGCTGAACTCCAGCTGCAACAGCAAATACAGGCTATTACATATTGCATCGTTTTAAATCTTAGATTTTAATTGTCTCAGGATTTTTGTCTCCTTCACCTACCCAATGTCTTGTTTGTTTGCTTCAAAATACAGCCAGTAATGCTGCTCAACTTTTCCTTCCACCCCAGTGCCGACCGGGCTCCTGGACATCTGGTACCGACAGCAGGACGTGGACTCCCAACGGCAGAACATCTCTCTTTTTTGGAAGGTAAGTTAAATGAAACCTGAGCAGATGAGGGGGAACTCTGGTTTATGTGTTCGCAGGAGAGGACTGAACCCGAGGAGAGCACAGGGCTTTTACCAGTGCCCAGGGACAGGGACACGGACCAGCTCTGCTACCCAAGGCTTGCCTCCCCCAGGAGATTCAGCCACTCTTTTCTAACCTACTATTTCCCTTTTACAGTTCCCCAAACTTTCCATCGTGCTGGAAGTATAACACGTTCCCAGCACATCACATCAGTGAAGAGAAGTGGAGGTACCCCAGCTCAGTGACCACCTTTCAAAGATACACATTCCCTCCCGCTTTCCACAAGGCGACCCTGATGATAGATCTGAAGGGACAGATAACAACCTTACAGCCTTCCTCATTTGTTTTCTAATTAATATCTCCCTCTCCTCGCCCTCCGCCTCGTTGTTCTTTGCCGTGGTTGCCATACGCGGTCAGGCGGGAGTTCTGGGAGGCCAGGAGGACACCGTGCCCCGCGTGCGCCGTAGGCACACACCTCCTGTGTCTGCTTTTGGATACGAGCTTCCTTCGGAGGTGTTTCTGCTCTGCTTATACGAAGAACAGAGCAATGAAGAATGGGGGAGGCAGAAGAGACAATTTATTGTAATAGCCCTTTAAGGTGACCAAACTCTAAAATAATTTAAGAGCTGGATGTAGTTTGGGCCCCTGGAAGGGTCCTGTCCGTGTCACTGCCGTGGATGGGCGGTCGGTCAAGGCTCTTGTCATACAGCAGCAGGAGGAAGAAATTGGTTTTCTCTACACAACTGTTTTCTCTACAGTTGTGAAGCAGGTGATGGGCAAAGCAGACGCAAAAGGGTTTGCTAATAATAACGCTGCAGATCTGAAGCTGGACAAACTCAGAGTTAAAAGAAGCGGGTTGTTTGGGTCTGCTGAGCAACACCTCCTGCGAGCTGGGGCCCGAGACCCTGCAAGGGAAATTTCAAAACGAATTCAGATTAAAACCCAGCTGTAGGGTAAAAATTCCACATTACCATACGTTACCATCCAGCTCAGGGGAAAAGGCTTACGCCAGGTCTGCGATACCAACATTCCCAGTGAAACCAAGCCCCGTCACCGGTGCCGGGTGCTGAGTTTCTCCAGTATTACCTGCCCAATACTTAAAGCCAGGTCCAAGAAGAATTTTTGGATTGTGGGGCGTTTTGCTGTGGTGGTTTTATTTCCAAGCCGGTAAGATTATTTTCTTTTAAAGCATAAATTATCTTTGACTTCCAGTTTGCAATCTCTAGATAACCTTCCRATTACTGTTATACCTTCTCCCCGCACCAAGCGCCGCTTCGCTGTAAGTGAAAGCAGAAATTCTCATGTGATTATGTGACTCCAGCCATTGTGGCTTTAAGACGTTTAACTTTAAGACCTTTATTTTGCAACAGCGAGCTGGCGACACTTTCTGCATCGAAGCAGACTTCCTGCAGCATCATTCATAAAATGGGTGCAATACCTTGCTTCTATAGTTTTCACGACAGCTACGAAGCAAAAGACTCAGACTCAGTACAACGTACTACCATTATGTGTTTTCACATTTGCACACTAATACCAAAGAAAGGATCACCCATTTAATTTCAGCGGGCTTTCAGAGTGGTTTCAGCACCGCGTTTGTCCCAAGCCACTGCCAAAGCCATTGTAAAACTGCAAACATTTTCCTATTTTTAGAAATGGTTTTTCCCCCCCCTCTTCCTTTTTTTCTTGTGTTATAACAAAAAACCCCAGCCAAACAAAATGAGCTCACTGTATAGGARCTGCAGGAAACTCTGAAACTGATAGCACAGCTGCAGACACCCGGGGTGGAAAAACCAGCGAGAGGCGTTACATGGGACAGCACAGGCTGACTTTTCAGAGACGCGTATTCTAAGTGGTTGGATTTAAATAATTCTTTATCGTAGCTTTAAGTAAAAAATCGGGATTTTCCCAAAATCAAAAATGGCTCATTTTTACAAATCCAGCTGTGCAGTTAATACGCTTTTTGCCCCATGTGAAAAGCATGGCTTGAATTCAGACTCAAGGAAGGAGGAGGCTGCGTGTTTCCCTRTCCCCGGCTATACTGCTGCTTGGAAAATCAACAGCAGCAAAAGAGCTCCACTAAACGGGAATTAAACAGGAAGAATAAATAAGAAATAAAAAGAAAGATATGCAAACTTAAGAGCGGCTCTCAGGGAAATGCATGCTCTTGGCCCTACCRTTAGGGAATTAACGCATTTCACGTGGCTAGGTGCCAGGGATTCCCAAGAGCAGAGCGGTGACGGAGCTGGGATAAGGCTTGGGAATGGAGAGCGCAGGTCACGGGGCTGGGCAGCAGCAAAAGCAAAGGGGAAAAGTCAGAATAGGCTGTTACGTGGTACAGGTTTTACACAGATGTGCAAAATCATGGTGGAAAAGGGAAATTCTGCAGCAAGGACGCTAGCTTTCTTTAGGAAAAAACATTCTATTTTTAGCAATAAAAGCGTGTGTTCAGTTATGAACACATATCCTTAGGTTGGTACTGATGGGGAAACTATGCTGCCTTTAAAATGCATTAGCTGTACTTCAGGCCAACAGATCTTAAGTTAATTTATTAAAAAAAAAAAAAAAAAGAAAAAAAGAAATATTACGGAAGAAAGCAGTCTCAACAAGTGAGCGAGCAATCTCTGTAGCGCTGCTCGTTTCCTCCAGCTTTTAGAAGAGAAGAAAGTAAAAACTGATAATTGGTGACCAAAGAACATTAGCTGGTATAGTCTGGCAAGTAACGCCGTCGCTGTAAATAACCTCTTTACTATTAGAACAGAAAAGGAAGAAGAAAAAAAAAAAAAAAAATTACCTTTGAGTGAAAGTTCCTCACTTAAATGGGGCAGCTTGAGCACCTGGGTTAGGGAGATGCTCTGGGGCCATGCCCTGCAGCCGGGAGGGCTGGTAAGGCAGCTCCCCACCTCCGCCCCGGCACCGGGAATCCCAGCGCGGGGGCACAAACCGCAGTCCCGCCTGAGCGCGCCTCGTTCAGGAGGGGTTGTAGGTGCGACACAAAGACCCCTTTCGTGGTCGTAGGTTTGTTTAAAAGCAGGTGAAATAGTTGGTTCACAAATGGTCAACCACACCTTCCTCTACGAGGAGGTCTGAAACCTTCCCGGTTTGGTACCGTCCGCTTTCTGCAACCTTTGCTCAGCAGCAGCGAGTAACAAATGCACTTTCCTCGCAGGCTTTGAGCAAGTCGGAAGCGAGAGGAAGAATCCTGCGGTACACAGTGACCTTCRAAGCCCTGGCCCAGCGGAGCCCCGCGGCAGGAGAAGCGCACCTTACCACCCAAACCAGCCACACCAGAGTCAYGCCGAGGGTGGACTACAAGATAACGGTCACCGCCGAGAACTCAAGGGGCAGGTCCCCCCCTGCATCCATCGTGACCGACCTGGGCATCCAGGGTAAGGGCTTCTGCCGGGTCTGGACCACTGGGAATAATGCCAGCGCTCTGCCTTGTGCTACACGCCACGGAAGCAGTCGGGTCCCTTGTGCTCATCAAGGTCCACCTCAATGAATCTTCAGGGATCTGCAGATCCAGTTTTCAATGTGGTCAGGGGTACGGTTTCATGACACGTGAAGTTGCCCTGCATTAGTACTGCTGTAATTTCACCTCAGCCCCTTCTGCCGACGCAGGCGTGAGCCACGCCGCCAGCCATCCTGACACAGCAGAAAATTAACCACGGCAAAAAAAAAAAAAAAAAAAAAGGGTGTGGTTTTTTTTTTGCATGAGAGAGGTGGCGGGACTGAAGGGAAGGTGATGGTGAGGGGAAATCACACAAGCTTTATCTCCTGTGAAATTGCACTCTTGTACCAGCACAGCAAAATTAACGCGTGTTCCCTGAACTCACCCAGCCCCAAATTTCCTGTGCCTGTACCGGGCACARCGGAGCCTCACGGTCTCAGGTGGTTTGTTCAAAGAGGCAGTTCTCTATTTGCACTTGTCTTGGTGTAACGTCAGTGAAACGGTGACAGAACCACCGCTAAGTACTTCACCTTTTCCCAGTGCTGCATCGAACACCAGCGGGATGCGCGCCCTCCTTCGGAGGCAGACGCACAGCTTGCAGCATCGCAGGCTGCACTGATTACACGAGCCCCTTCATTAGGCGGAGGTGGGATGGGTGCAGAAATATCACTGGKATGTGGTTATTTGGAGGCAGTAAGACAAGAACTGCTTTGTGGGCTCAGTTCAATCGTATTTGTTAGAAAAACGGTTCAGAAAAGATGCTGGGTTTATACTACAGATGAAAAAATCGGCGACTTTCCCAACCTTTTCTCCTGCAGGAAAAAGTAACCCGGCCCTAGCTGTGAAAGCAAGAGCTTTGGTCTAGCGGAGATGACTGTGTGTGTGGCTCTGTCACAGGAGCAGGGTGTTGGTATGTGCCGGGACAGCGTCTTCGCAGGGCTTGGGGATGGTATAAACAAGCAAAAAGCCGTGCGTGTTCAAGCTGCTGCACCACGGGACAGGACAAGAATGTGGCTCTATTCCTATCGGCACAGACGTCACCCTCGTATAAAGACCTTTCCTTTCAATGGCAGTTTATTTTTATACATTGCGTGGTGCCAGACTGGACGAGACACAGTAAAAACCATACATCAAACTTACCGAGTCCACCTGAAGTTAAGGCAAGTTTGTGCTGACGGTGTCTGTTTTGCTTGTTTTCCAAGACCTGCCTCCTCCTCAGAAAGTCTCTGCCGCAGCCATGGGAAATAGCAGCATCCTCGTCAGCTGGAAACCGCCCGTCAGATCGAGTGCGTCCGTCAGCGGATAYGTAGTGGAGTGGGCAGACGCCCAGAGGAACACGTGCCCGGAGCCCCCCCCAGCCTGGGTAAAGCTTCCAGCATCCAACCTCTCCGCAGTGATAGCAGGTAACTGCCACCTCCAGGTAGGATGTTACTGAGGGGCCCTTTTATTTTGAAAGCTTTTTAAGGAACAAGTCAGATTCTAATTTTTACTAATCCAGCATAAGGAACGATGGCATTTAAAGCTTTTTGTACGGGATGAAAGAAAACCCTCAATCAGTGGCTGCTCTGGGCTCAGTTCCGCAGTCACTCTCAGCTGAGATTTATATCTGATAAGTAAAACGTCTCTTAAAAAACCCCAGTCCCTCCAAAATGAAACAAGCCAGCTAGAGGTACAAGAGATGAAAGGCTTAAGACAAGACTGTTTCCTTCCTACTAATTGTTGGTTACTAATCCCAACCAGTACGACGTGTCAGTGTTCTGCACATGAGATAGCTATGAAGTTACGACAGGGGTGACGGCAAGCGTTACCCTCGGTAGTCTTTCCTACCCTCTGTCCTGGTGCTGTGCCTCCGAGGTGTTTACATCCCCGCTCCCAAATGAGCTGGAAAAAGCAGCGTATTCACGCCATCGCTTTGCGCTCTGCTTTGGAAAGGAGAGAAACGAGTTCCCGTCGACCTCCCATAACCTGGAGAAGGATGCTCAGATGAAGTCCTGGGGAGGGAACAGGGGGTGAGATTCTCGTGCCTCCGAAGTGACCTCACGCATAGCCAAGCCCTGCGCCTCCTGTCTTAGAGCAACGAGCTGGGTAACAGCTATTCACCTCCTCCCTTTACCTGGAGCACAAAATGCGGTCCCGGGTTTCCTTTGGAGGGTACAGGTCTGCCGGCAGCTGCTGCTCCATGAGGAAACAAAGGATGTCACCCTTCCGAGCACTAACATCACTTGCTTTATGCACAGTGAGGTTCTGCCAAGCTGAACGGGAGATCGCAGAGAAGCATTTCTTTCCTTCTTTATGACGGATGTGTTAATAAATCAGAAGATTCATCTCAGATTTAAGCAGCTAATGTAAATACTCTAGCCGTGACTGTAAATGCTTTAACTAGTAACTCTTCACTTTTAATTTCTTTATTTAGAGCACATAAAAGATAACGTGTGCTACCAGATCAGCGTTTTTGCACTCTATCGGGACAGGGCTGGACAAGTGGCATCGGTTAGGGGATACTCAAGAGCAAAAGGTAAGTCACAGTAATACTCTTCCAGCTATTTTTAAGCTAGCTTAAGTTCAGCTTTAAAAGTCAGTCTCATGTTTTGCAGCACCGTCAGCCGGGCCCCAGATGTATACAACACCACGGGCAAACGGCGTCTTGGTTTCATGGGAAGAAATCCCTGCCCACCAGCAAATGGGCTGCATCACAGGGTACCGTATATACCTGCAGAAAAAGGAGAGGGAGGAAGCCCCAGATGTCTACGGTAGGTATCTGGTGAAGACCAACGTGATGTGCACGTGCTGCGGGTGGAGGATGGAGGGTGGGAGAGAGAGATGCCTTCGGAAGGCTCTGTGTGGTCAGGGAGTCGCAGGCAGCGGGTCTGCCGTGAGGGTTAGCAGCAAGATTTCAGTCTCAGCTCCCTCTGCTACAGCTGCCCATCAACAGGACCGCGTGTTCAGGGCTTCCAGCTTTGAGTTAGATCGTGCTAAGTTATGTCGAATGTGGAACTATCAGATTTCTCCCTGCTTATCTTTTCCCCCCCGCCCCATTAGTTATTTTCTGAAGTCATAACCACTGCAGGCCCTTGTAACCATTGGCAGGGTAAAATAACAGACTTTCTAAAAGCCCTACCCAACAAATGCGTGCTCTGCGCCGCACACGCTCAGCAGGCAGCACCCACTGCCTTCCCCCGCCCCCGTCCCACCCCCGCCCTCTCTCGCCCCCTCTGCGCAACTCCCAGGCTTCCACCCAAGAAATGCCTTTTTTTTTTTTTTTTTTTTTTTTTTTTTTTAAACTTTATGCACGACAGTTTTTAATGGACGTTTCATAGTTTCACCATACAAACCTCACTTTAGATTGAAACATTACCTTACCAAGCAACAGTAAAGGGCAGGACATGCAATCCTGGGTGTCCCGTCTCTGCAGTGGCACAGGTCACCCCTACAGCATAAGATCTTTTTTATAACCCTTCCAGTGATTCTGTAACATAGAAAAAGAAATTAATTAGAGTAACAAATACCTCTCCAAGCACTGGAAACCCAGTTCATTGAGGTTAAATGCAATAAACGTGCGTGCTAGGCGCCTCATTTGCTTCTCCCCCTTTTCCTTCCAGCCATCTCCAACGCGACTGCCCAGCGCTCGTTGTACATCGCCGACCTGCGGCCCGGCGAGCACTATGCCCTGTGGATGACGGCATCGACGGCCGCCGGAGAGGGGCCCTGGGGCAACAGCGAGCTCTTCTGCTTGGAAAGTATGAGGCTCTGCTGGGGTGGGGGGGCCAGGAGAGGTCCTAGCCCTTGGCCCCCTGCTTTCCACAGAATGCTTTTCCCACTACTCTAACTCCTGAAGATCTCTAGTTTTGGCTAGTTTTAAAATGTAGCGTCTCTTTGTCTTCGAGCTCCCGGTTTCGTGCCAAGACGTTAGCTGTATCATTTAGCAGTAGTTGAAGGTTTATTGTGAAGGGGGAAAGAGGGGTTTGGTCCCTTCAAGTTGCTGGCCCAGGTATCTGTGTGCTTCAAGCTCCGGCACAGGTATCCACGCGGAAAGTCCTGCCGAGCTCCACGGCTGCCCGGGGTGGGCGGCTCGCTGAGGAGCTGTGGTCACCAAAGCGGCCCTGACCTCAGAGCCTTCTTGAGGAGCACAGCATCRTGTGCGTGGTCCCTGCTCCTGGGCCTCCAGGGGATGCAAAAGCAAGACCTTCTCCCAGAGACTTCTGACCACAGCGGACGGCAGTAATCAGGGTTTCTGTCCTGCAAGACGGATTGTTTTGATCAAATTTGTCGTGAGCCCAGATCAAGACAAACGATCACTAAACCGCGAGAAGGGAGTTGATAAAATCTGTGCTAAGTATTGCCAGAAAGTTTGTTTTGCTGCGTTTCCTCCCCAGCAATGTGCCACAACGACATCTCTAAGCTCCCGAGTCGCGAACGTTAGGGAATTCGCCTCCGCAGCGGGGGAGCAGGGCTCCTCTGGAGGCAGGTTTCTCCCACGGACTGCGGGAGAGACCCAGGGAGGTGAGCAGGAGAGGACAGGAAAGCAATCCGGACAAGTTAAAAGTTTTCCTGGTATCATTTGCGAAGATTACACTTTAAGCAGATAGTGCAAACACGGTAAAGCCAAGGTGTTCACTGAGAAACAGTTCAGTCACTGACAGTTTATTAAAGATGGGGTGAATTTTGTAAGATCTTTCCTACTTAATGCCTCCCTGCTGCACGCACCACCCCRAGCTGGTGTCCTCTGTCAGTGTTTGGTTCAGTACTGGAAGGGAGATCAGCAATTGCGTGGTTTGGGTTGTGGACTGCGTATCTCGAGAGACRTCGGTAGACATCTTTACGTTACAAAGTACTGTTGTCCCCAACAGTCCATCCAGATTCCTGATTTTGAACCAAAAAAATGTCGGTATGTTTTATGAGTGCAAACACTAGTCAGGCCACGGCTGTTGTCCGACTTGAACTAGCATGTTTAAATTTTTTTAATTTTTTAATGAAGATGAACAATGGGTGTTCCGTATTTCAGGTGCTGGGGACTGGATGACTGTTGTGCTTACCTGCAGCTTCTTCATCCTCTCAACCTGCATTTGTTCTGTGCCTCCGGCAAGAAAAGCGTGAGTGGATCCATCTGTTACGTTCCAATAAAACACAGAATTGTTATTAGAAGGGATGGTCACGTCCTTTCAGGACACGTTGGCGAACAGCGAGGATTGTTCCGAACAAAGGTTTCAGAGTACAAAAATGATAATAAGAACACCCGTTGAGCTTAAAATACAGCCTTATTTCATACATATGGTGACTTTTTAACCTAGAGCTTAAGGTCTGCTTCCGCCAAAACAAAACTGAAGGGGTACAATCCTTGGCAATTAACCCGGGAGCAAAGTTAAACCCTGAGATTAAAAACTGTTTTCCTTTAGAGCAACACGCACATGTCCCCAGCCAGATTTTCCAGGACTGGGGCTCACGGCCGTATCCAGCAAGCTCTGCCGGCGGGGCTGCTGTTAGCCATCGCAGGCAAACGTCTGGCAGGGGCTGGCAGGAGGAGGATGCTGGGCAGCATTTACCTCCGCTCAAGAGCTGCGCTGCCCCGGCAGCCAACCCTGAGGGGCTGAGCCCAGCCGGGGTCTCTGCAGGTCCCTACTAAGGCAGATTCACGATTACACCGAGCGCTTCGGTAATCACATGCACAAAGAGCACGTCCCAGGTCAGTGCTGCAGGTATCGGCATTCATGCTTTTAATTGCACTTACTCCATCTGCAGATTACACTCGCTCCTCTCCACGCTGATGCCGCAGTGGCAGAGCAAAGCCATTCCAGACCCAGCTAACGCTACATGGGCCAAGAACTACGCGTCTATGAAGGTAAATTGTACTTTTTTCTTTTCTTCCAATCCCATCACCTTCAGAAGAAAAAGCGATTGGAGCCACGCAATCAGTAATCTCTTAATGCAGCAAATCCAGCAATCTCTGATAGTGGATAAGCTCTGTTCTCCTATCATGTCAGACTGTAGCATATCGGGCAAATTAAATGCAAGCAACAATGCAGAGATCTTTCATTTTTAGCAGTGTTAGCGGCTGTGTGGAGGGACGCTTGCCTTGTGGGGGTGGGAGGTCACAGGATATCAATCACATAATTAATTATCGCTGCGCGGCGTGTGCCCCTCCGCAGGCCGAGCTGAGCTTGCCCTCCAGCCTGTTCCTGCACAGCGCCGGCAGCTTCGAAGAGCCCGAAACAACAGAAGTAGAGGAAGGCTTCGTGAAGACCGACCCCCTGGCCCTCCAGGACAAGCTCCTCTTCAGCAGCCCTGGCAGCAGGGGAAACGATGCCTGGCCGCTGGAGAGCGGCTTGGGGCACCGGGAGCCGGAGTACGAGCCTCTGCCCGGCACGGCAGACGGAGAGGTTTACGAGCAGCAGCTTCCCGACCTCTACAAGAGGATAGTGGTGGAGGTGACGGAGCACACGCAGACCGTTTCCGAGTACATCACCAACCCCGTCACCGACAAAGCCACCGCGTACCTACCCCCGGTTACAGACACTACTGAAGACCACCCTGAACTCGAGTGCAATCCGCTCTCCGTCTTCCCAACAACTTTTTTGACACCCGTCCTTTCCTATGAAGGGAATCTTACTTTGGATACGGTGAAAATAAACTGCAGCTCTTTCACAAGGTAGGCGGTCAGGGTGAGGTAAGCCTGGCCTGATTTTTTGCACTTCACTGAAGTATTTCAGTGTTTCAGCACAGCCAGTCCAGTAACATGCATGTGACACCTTTAAGCAATTAAAAAAAAAAAACCCAACTCACCAACCTTTCCAGCACTGCAAGTCACACCTTACCGTACAATACAGCAGCTCCTCACCCACCCAGCACGCTCAGGTAGAATTAAAGACAGAAGATCAGGAATGCCAGGGCTGCGTGACCCAGCTTTTGAAGAGGTTAATTAATTACTTGGATGCCTTCATGCAGCCTGGGTTGCCTCAGGCCCCTGCCCCACTGCCTGATCACAAGTGGCTCAGCCTGGCTTGGTCCACCCCAGGAATCAGAGATGTGCTAACCATCATTCCAACCGTCACTCGCCCAGGAAGAGCGAGGAGTTATGCCAGGCTCAGACCTCAGCATCCCGGCCCCAGCAGGACCACGGCTCCAGCCCTTGCTCCTCCAGCTGTGCACAGCAGGTTAGCGATGCAGCATGGGGACATCTGCATCCACCGGTGCTAAACTTAATGCCCACCAGCCCACCGGCAGCATTCCTCACCGCAGCCCCAGCACTGGCACTAAGTCGCATTGTCCCCAGTGACACTGGTGCTACAGCCCGCACGGGTACCGAGGGACACAGCTGCAGCAGGGCTGGCAGCTCAGCCTGCCTTCGTGGCTCAGTTCAGGAAAGGAGAAATCCTCAGCAGAAATAAAAGCAACAGGCAGCACATGTACGCAGTAAGTCAAATGGACTGGTGAGAAGAATTTAAATAATTTATTGAAGTATTCTAATTACAGGTTTGAAGTATGTGTTACACATTTAATGACTTTGTTTACTGTATGTGTATATATATATATAAAGTGTTGGAAACCTGAAATTTGTATCCTGTTGTTTCTTCTGGTCAAGCTCAAGTGCTACGCTGCAGCTACACACAGAATAAAGTGTCTTTAAAAATAAAGCTGTAGTGTTGCTGCTAGAGATGAGGTAGTCCAGCTCTGAACTTACCTGGAGCATCCTCCTCCTACCCAGGATCAGGTGGCTGCTCTCCATCCGCAGCTGGCTACACAAGCTGTTGAGTAGCAGCATAAGCTGGTGATGAAACCCTCCTGCGATACCACCATCTCGGAGCACCTCCACGAACCACTGTTGTCCAACTYGGTGAGGAAACGACCCTCAGCAGCCCTGCGAAGGTCTCTTTGCACGGCAGCGAGAGAGACGCACCTGCATCACAAGGCTGCTACCTCAAAGGCCACGGCTTTCCCCACCGCCTTTCGCTTGAAGTGAAAAGCAAAACCAAAGTGCTGGGTTAGGGAGATCTCTGTTGGCTTGTTCCCCCCCGTTTTCATTCCAGATGTGGCTATGTTACCTTCTACAGGAGGCCCATACGCTCCGGCACTCCCAAGTTCAAAGGCACTGCAGGACAAGCCCGTGACTGTTCGTAACCGGGCGCACACTGCCTCTGAGCCAGCGCCAGACAGGCGGGGGTTATTCGCATTACTTGGTTTGCCGAGGTCTGTACCTCCATCCAGACTGCGACGCCACCTCTGCAGCGGGTGGGAGTCTAYGAAAAATACTCATGTGCACGTGAGTTTTAAGGTTTCTTAGGAATGTGAAATTCAAGCCCTGGCACCAGCTCTCCTCGTGTTCAGCTTTCAGTGACTTCGCTCTGCCCTTCCCTGCAATGCCCAGTGCGTTTCCATTTGATCAGCGCAAGTGACCCCAAGCACCCTGGCTCTTCTCAAACCATAGCTTTCCAGTCTTGTTTCTGTGTATTGAAAACAAAATAAAACCATCAGCAGTGATTTAGCTGTTGTTAGCCCACAGCCGCACGTATTCCTAGGAAGGAGATGCATCCTGGTAAAGGCAGAGCAGCTCGGCTGCCTGAGCAGCCCACGGGATCCAGCACACCTCTCGCTGCCAGCTCCCACCGGACACCCACAAACCCCCCAAATGACCCGGCCTCGCTGCCTGGCCAAGACACATTCAGTAGCTGGCGCCTGCAATCAAAGCTGGGGGCATGACAGTGTGCAGCACTCCTCCTGAAAGTCACTTCTCGGGGATAAGGAACCGAGGAAGAGAAAGAGACTGAAGACAGAGACCCAGGAAACTGCTTTCCCAAAGCAGAGGGAAAGGTGCTGCGGGGAAACGTCACGAGAGGAGCAGGAGGAGCAGCGCTCCAGGTAACAGCTCTGCCGTGCTGCAGTCCGGCGATCCCACGGTGTGCACCTGAGGGCTCCTCTGCAGCACAGAGACCGCTTCCGAGATGCACGTTCTTGCTGCAGCGCTCGCACAGTCCATCTGCGCTGGGTGCGCGCGACAGCCATTCCACCATCCCAGCGCAGGGAGCACAGTCCCCACACCTACCCCTCAGCTCACCTGCGGCAGGACGCTGCCCATGACCTCTCCCGGACATGCCAAGGGATCCTTCTCATATCACGGCGGTGGCAAAGCTTGTTCTTCCTGCCAGGTAACTCAGCAGTCACTGGAGGATGAGAATGCTTACCCTTACTGCCCAACCACTTGGCATGAGCTCACCACATTCACGGCAGAAATTGTGCACTGAAGAAAAACGATTCCCAGATGTGCCAGTAAACGCACACGACAGCCTCTCGCTCGAGAGAGGTGCACGTACTCGTTAAGACACAGCACAGAGTCTGCCTCGCCACGGTACCAACGCAAGCGATGTACGCTCCCCCCTTCCACCCATGCTTTTGGTAGGGGTGTCAAGCCTGGCAGGATTTTTTGATCTGCAGGCTCCCAATAAAACCACATGCAAGGAGGCTTTGCAGCAGCTCTGCAATGCAGCCCTACTCATGTAGTTACCAGAAATTTAGTTTTGAGTTGTATTTTGGGATAGTATTTCAACCCTGGGACTTGCTTGCATCCTCACTGCCACCTCCAAACTGGCCCAGGACCCTCCATGCTCAAGGTCACAGCTCGGACACGGTCAGACAGGACAGCAGGGGAAAATGCACTTCCACGTGAAAACAGCTTTTAACGGCAGTCCACAAGCCATCTGCAGAGCAGCCACCCCTTTTAGCATCTTCATCCAAGTCTGACAAAGATAAACAGTGGTCCACTGTTAAAAGAAACTGCTGCACGAAGCAGCACATAGTAGCAACGACCATCCTGTCCCRACATGCTTCCCTCCTGCTCCGCATCGCCGCCCTGCAAGTGCCATGCAATCTCACCGAGCCAGACAGACCTCCAGGCGCTTTCTTAGGAGAAAGGACAGAAGCACGTCTTTTCCTTGTCCTCCATACAAGACAAACGGAAATCCTGCAGTTTGTCGAGTACAAATCCCAAACACGACTGGGCATCCTGGGCACGTGCCAATTCAAATTGCTGAACTGAAAGATTGCAGTAAAACCAATCCCGTATCTGATTTACCTTCACTTCGCCCAGTAAAGAATGTGCAAGTAAAATAAAGCTCCCTCACTTCTTACTCAGTGTTATGACGACCTTTGTAGCAGCGTCTCATGGGTGAAGATCAAACAGCTCAAGTGCACTTATCAGTAACTACGGGCAAGCTCACACCCTTGGGCAGTGAACCGACACAAACCGAAGCAGCCTCGGCTCGCACTCAACTGTCCACAAAGGAGCATCAGCGCCGGCCCAGCTCACCTCATCTCCTGCAGCGCACCCCAGCAAGCCAACGGGTTTACTGCTCCCTGCCAACACGGGAGACACGTCAACAGCCGAACGACTACCCAGAGCTGAGACACTGCACACAGGTGACAGCCACACAGCACACCTCAAGTCCTCCCATTTGTTTTCTTATTTTGAAGTTGTAATCATTGCTGAAATATGAAAAAAACCAAAACAAACACACACACCCCCCCCCCCCSCAAAAAAAAAAAACAACAAACCAAAACAAACAAAAAAACCCTGTAAGCTCCTACTTGCTTTCTCTCTTCCAGGGAATGAAGTGACAGCACGCTCCAACTCCTCTGTCAGAAACACCTGCATTAACCCCTGCAGCCCTCCGAATTTCAGCCCTGGAGGAGAAGCGACCAGCCTGCGGGCTCCAGCCATGCGGCCGGCCACAGCCCAGCAAAGCGGGGGCACCGCGCTCCACTGCTAGGAACAAACCCAAGGCCGCTTAGTGAGAGCTTAGCAGAAAGCGCCAAGTAGAACGTTAGTCTACGTYCTCTTCTTGCATTGCCTTTTTTCACTGCTGTCGGGTATTTCACCTGTGAAAATAACGTACGTAAGGCAGACAAATAAGCTACACCCAGACCGGTCTCTGGGAAGGCAGTGAAGCACTGTTCCCCACCCCACCTCTGCACAAGGCCACTCGTGCTGCCAGCTACACAGAAAGCGTGCAAGATTTTTTTTTTTTTTTGCAAAGTACCAGCTCTGCGATTTCTCTTTTTGAGCCTAGCAGCTGGTTCCAAGGCTTGGTCTCCAGCATGCTGCACCGACTTCTTCCATCTTTAAGACTGGCTTGGTGCCACTCAAATGGAAACATTTCACTCAGACATCCAAGACAACAGAGCTCCATTTTCATACTCTCCCTACCCAATTCTGGCAACCACCCTGGAAGGGAATTCTGGCTGGGCATCACAGACAAACCACTACCTCAAGTCAGCTGCACACAACCAAATTAGATACCCATTACCAAAGAAAGGTATTTTTAAAAAAAGGCAGAAAAAGCCTATTTCTGCATATTGACCTTCAACTTCAACGCACGGACAAGAGAACACCAGAGTGCATTTTCTCCTTGCTTTTCAAGTCTGTAGATAAATTCCCGTGTGGGGCTTCCCATAAAGTCTTACTCCAACTTCAAGAGACAAGTAACATCATTAGTAGGACAACCACCAAACTTTTTCACTCCCACCTGAAAGTCTCCCAGTAAGGGCAAATGAACCATTTTCCCCACAGTCAGGTTACACCCCCCCAGCAAGAATATTATGTTTAGCTTTTCTAGCACAGAACCCAGCGCAGCGGGGGACTTGCCGACCACCACATCGGGGCACTCGGCATTTGCTCAAACACACCCTGAGCCTGGCCGGGAGGCTGTTACCTGGCAAAGGCAGACCAGAACAGGAGTACAAAATGAAGGTAAYGTGATCCTTGTAATGATTTTAGAAAAGAAGCAGGTTAGCAAATGCTGGAAGTGTCAGCTTTAGGCATATGTCCTGCGTTTATTAAAACAAGAGGCGTGGCTATGCAAACCAATCTCCACGGGCAAAGAGTCATTACAGGCAAGAGTGGTCTCAACTCCTCAAACTGCAAACACCATATATTCACACCAACTTCTGATGTTTCAGAAGAATTTATGTCCTTTCCCACCCGGCTAACACTTGCATTTATTAATCAGTCTTGTTTCCTCCCAGCATCAGTGGCATTCAATCTGTAAGATGAACTTTCATGCTCAAGCCTTGCCATCGTTACATTCTAAAGCCAATTTGCACCATGTGCTTCTCTCTGTTTCTCTCCAACTTTTTCTGCTGACCATCCTTTTCAAATTGTTCAGATTTTAAAAGGTCTAGTCCTCCGGATTTGGCATGACAGCACAAGTAGCAAGCAAGAGGACAGAAAATGTTACTAAAGAGCAAGCTCATTAATTGTAAATAAGCTACTCGGAGGGAGACATTTTCCCAAGGCAAAGTCCGTTCCTGGCAATGGAAATGCCTGGGCACCATCGCCACAGGCAGACTGGACCACTTGGGGCAGAACCTAGATGAGACGCTATTAACCTAAGTGGTTTCATCTCCATGTGTTTTCATGACATTTTTAAAAGAGCATGAAAATAAACCTTTATTTCAGTTAACACCCACCAATATTAAAGATATATGTTCACAGTTTTAGTTCTTGACACAAATGGACTGAAAGAGGCAAATTTACAGCTATCAGAACAGCAGACGGACCAATTGTAAGTACAAGCTGTTTTGAAAATCATACGTGACATGCCGTTCGGGAAACTGCTCTATGCTCTAAAGCAGGAGAAGGGAAAGCTTCTGACCAAGTCCAGCTAGCAGGGCCCCAAACGACTGACTGGCTGGCCCAGAAGTCATCTGGAAAAAAAGCTGAGTGGCAACTGAAGCAGCAAATATACAGTTTGCAAGAGGGGAGGAGGGTTTATGTTACAGAGAAAGCTTTTCCGCAAGTGTGTTTCTGCATATCAAGGCATTCGTTTCATTGTATTATCCAAGGTGTCCCTAACGCTGAAACTGCAACACATTCTACCAAACCACAAAGGGAGAGGGAAGAGGAACAACTCAGCGCTGGACCTCCAACAGCCCCCCCGCTGAGCACCTGTGTAAGATCTGCTTAGCRTCAGGAGAAATGAACCAAGAGATTTTATCATCCACTGTTTGAAAACTTGCCTCCTTCTCACAGCCTGGAACTTTAAACTATAGGTGAGTGCACTAAAAAGTCTAATCCAATGATATTAACAGTGGTTTACAACAAAAACTTTTGTAGAAAATAGTTCAGATAAAGCAAGCCAGCTAAACACCACAGTTAAGGAGTTTGATATTTCATATTCAAAGGTCTCCAATACTTTTTGCCTGTCCTGTACAGCTTTTAAAAAAATAGGGCGTTACCTTTTGTTTTCTATCTACCTAGTTAAGAAACTACAAATATGTTATAAGCTGTCCAAAGTGTAAAACATTAAATAAAATGAGAAACCTGTTTCTAGTCTCCTAACAAATGCTGCAGATAAAAACCCTAAGAAACCCTCTTTACTAGTCGTTCTCTCAACTCCTTTTGTGTACTGAAGTGGTAATCCTGTTCATAGGGATTAAATTAAACCTATGGCAAATTTCTACGGGGGTAGAAAGGGTTTCTAACAATCGCGCTCTGAAAAACATTCATTTGTCAGCTAGCAATCAGATCTCGAACACTGCACAAATACAGAAAATTTTCATGGAGAGGTTAAGTGTTGGGGTTTTGTTTTGCATCTTTTTGTTGTATCGTGCACAGATTGCGACGTTCCCGTCTGAAACGGTGAGGCAAAACTCCCTCCTGCCAGACCCAGCCAAGGCCTGTGGTTTCTTCTTCAGAAGACCTGCCGCTGTCGGAGCAGTGCTGTGAATACATCAGGTACTGATGTACTCACGTCAGACTGTGCTGCTAAATTCCACATCCCAGCCGGAGTCCAGACAGACTACCGGAGCAACAGCTACCACCTTCCCCCACCTCCCAGCTCCAACAACAGGAAAGGTTACTCCAGTCTACAGGGTACCCTCTCAAAGAAAAAGCATAGGTAATTTAAAAACTCTTTTTTTTGCCAACAAAGCATCTTGTTCTGTTGAAGGGAGGAGGAGGGAATAAAGGTAAAAAGGGTGAGTGAAAGGTGTAATACATTAATTTTAAAAAACTGTTTAGACCAATTATCCACACATCATTGCTGGATCAATACACAGGTATTTAACTATAAACCAATGTGCTTTGAATCTTTTTCAAGTATCTGGTATCAATTTTGTATAAAGATTTTGCGTAAACAAACCACCAAACATAGATGAAAAATGACTGTTTTTCCAAGTCTGAAATTAAGCATTAAAACTAAAGTACTCCAGGAGTTAGTATTCCATACAGCACTAACAGTCTGCCAAATTAAAATTTCACATATTCCAAAAGACCATGGGCTGATAAAAATCTGCTAAACAGGAATTAAGGAAATGGAAATAGTGTGCAATAATTAAAACCCAGTTTGCAGTTTGGGGAAAACGTCTAAAATTCTGAATTAAAAAAAAAAAAAAAAAAAACCACAAATGAAGTGAAAGCTTTTAACTGGTACACACTGTTCACACCTATATTTCAAGTTTGGAAACGCATATTTTCAAGCAGCAATACAAAAAAGTATCCATGAAGAATGCATAATCTCTGAAAAAATTATGAAAACATCCCTGCTACCATTACATTTCTAAATACAAAACTGACTACCATATTGTTGCTTCTGTGTAGCGAGAGAAGTTCATTTTCAAAACAGATAAAATTCAGTCTTTAGGTGTGAATGGTATGAATGACAGTCTCCTCTTTTTTTTTTTTTTTTTTTTAAATTTCTTAGTTGTTTAGGATCCTTAAGCATGCAAGCCTCGGAGAGGAAGGCCCGACGAGGGCAGGGTTGGCTTATGACATCCAGTTTAGGACAGAGCTGGGAAAGCCTCTGGGTCATCTACATCAGGAGCAGAAGCACTTGACTGAAAGAGAAACATCAGAAAGTTATTACCTTCAGCGGCACGAAGCCCTACTGCGTTTCTAATTCTTCACACATTACCAAGTCCTTCCATTCGCCAGGCAAACAGGGCTCAGCGCACAGCTGAGCTGAGCAGTGCGAGATGTTATGCTCAACTGCGGGCACGCGCTGGGGCCCGGCCAGCGGGCACAGAGACAAGGTTAAGCCTCRGTCCCTGTGCAGACTGGGCGGCACTTGCACAGGGCAGGGGCAGCTGCAGGCAGGGGGGATGCCCTGCACCCCAGACCAACGGGGGTGGGAATTCTTCCTTTTTAAAAACTACTTTAACCTGAACCCTATTCAAGAGGGAAATACCGAGTTTCAAAGAGGTACGCACTACAGTGGAGTAAGCAGTCTAGTACTGGACAAACTACTACAAGAGCAACTTTTTTCCCCCATGATAAGCAACACTTTTTTTTTTTTTTATTCCAAGGACTAGAAAGTCTCCTGTACTACTTTTTGAATCAAAGCTACCTGAAGAAGTAGGCAAACAGACCAGGTTTGCACATGATCATCGCACAAGATTACATCTCTTTTTCCATTTTTAAAGAGATCTCTACACGTGGGCTTATGCTATTCTACTAGCACATAGCCATCAATTCTTCCTGAGGGACATAACTGAAGTGTTACAGAAAAGACCTGTTTGTAGCACAAATTAAGTTTCAGACGTTTAACTTTTCCCAGCCACAAACTAGCTGTTGATGAAAAGAATTTTTGTGCCAACCTAGCCCTAGAAATTCATACACATTAACCACGAATCTCCTCAGTACTTTCCTAAGAGAGGTTTTTTAAAAGGCTCTGTAGGACACCTAAAAAACAGTGCTACAATGAAATGCAGAAAGTATTTTAGGATACTTCCATGAGGGATGTGGAAGAGAAGAAGAGTAGGAAGAGCCAGGATAGTGGAATTTCCTGTAAATACATTCATTTAACAAGACAAAGAGATATATTTAAACTATTCCAATAAAAGTTGTATCAACCTCTACAGGCAAGACTAAGACACTGCAGAAGTACCCAGCCCACAAACTAGAGTTAAAAAGTAACAGCAGGGTCTTAAGCCTATAGCCTTAATATCCCCAGTTGCTCATTACACAAAAGCAGAAAGCAAAAGCAAAAAAGCCAATCCACTGCAGGAGGGGAGTTACAGTCCCTGCAACAGGAGGGCCTTGCTCACAGGTAACGAAAGTGCCCGCAGAGATCACCAACCTGGTTGGGTGTGTGGATCACATCAAACTCCTTAACCAACTGGAAGGAAATAAACAAAGTCAACACAAAATAAGCTGCAGATCTCAAAGTTTTTAACTACTTTATGACAGCATTCTTGAAGAAGCAAGATGCCGTATTAGTGAAACAACTCAGAGCAAACACCACCACCATTTAATATCAATTCCTTAAGATTTTTTTAAATTGATATCAGGAGAGAGTCTTCCAACTAATAAGCCTAAAACTTAAAGTGATCCAGTGTAAAAGAGAAAACAAAGTCAGTGTCCTACATGAGAAAAATAAGCAAGTCTGGTCTATGTGAAGAAAGCACACAGACTGAACTCATTTTCTAATGAGTAACAATTTGATTAGATGCATTTAAGCTGAATAAATGATCCATATTAAATCAAATCTTTACTGTAGCTATACTACAGTACTTTGACTTTACATGTTCTCTCCCCAGCCCCATTCAGTACTTAGTCCTGAGTATTTCCTTAGGGCTTGAGGACTAGAGGAGGAAAAAAATTACTGCAGATTAGAGGAAGAAAACAAACAAACAAACWAAAAAAAAAAAACAAAAAAACCAAAAAAACACAACCAAAAAACAGTAGGAGTCCTATTTCCACATAAAAACTCTAATTCCTCAAATTCAAGATATAACATGCAGCTGTAAAAGCAGTCTTTCACCCCCAACAGGTCACAGTGCAGATACACCATCCTGACTGTGTCTGAAAATAACTGCTCTAACACTTGCGGTTCTACCCTGGCACAAACAGAAACATCTCCTAGTACATTCAGATCTGTCCATCCTGAAGAGTCAGTTTTTGGGTTTAGATACAACCTTCAAAGATGGACACTTTTTTTTAATCCAACCTACTCCCCACCCTGCCTTTTTTGTGTTTAATAAGAATGCTGCTAAAACATTCATCCTTTTGTCCTAACAGTAACCTAGTTTAAAGTAAACTTGTAAGAATAGACACTTTACTTGGTGTTAAAAGGTGGTGTTTGCTGTCAGAGCAACTCCCTCAGAAATAAGGAAGACACCTAAAACTATCTGTATGAAAATCCTCGTAATAACTGAAACTAAACTCCTTTGTAGATGAAAGCTGTAGCTACTTACCTTGTCAGTTCTGCCTCCACGGCTGGCCCTGCCACCACGCCCTCGGCCACCCCGTCCCCCTCTGCCACCACGTCCGGGGCGGCCGAGGTCTCCAAAGTTGATCTCCAGCTGGGATGTAATATCATTTGCTGGCTTGCGGAAGTGATGATCCATTACGGAGTCCTCAGCATGAGCCTGAAATGAGTGTTTCTCCATGAGTAAGAAAAATCACCAAAGAAACTTTTTCATCTGTAGTTGCACTCTTACCACCACAGCATGCGTGTTCACCTCCAAATGCACTCCCAAATTGATGACTGATAACCTTGATTGATTCAAGTTGAAAGATGGTGCAGGAATTGTTAGGAATCAAGTTATACCACTTGTGCAGACAACAAAACCACATATAGGTAATCAAATAAGTGCTTGAGCAAACAAAGGTATTTTGCATTTCCAAGATAATTCAGGGAAGCTCTGGAGTTCCTTCAGAGGAACATGTTTAGGCTTATCTGAGACCAAACTGACTATCACCACGTCAGTACAGCATTCTAGCATTTCTCCTCTTCTCACTTCGTATCCTGAGAAATCTTCAGGTTCGATCAATTCATTTCATTCTTTTAAAATACTTACTTGGTAACCCATCTTTATTTTGCTCAATGAGTACTTTACACTTTCTCATTTGCTTAGCCCTGTATAAATATTTAAAACAAGGGAGATGGTAAGAGTCCCTTATTGGTTTGTAATAGCCATAACAAACAGCGACAGAGGCATATACAGTTCAAACACAATGTAACTGAAGTAGCCAAAACATTAATGCTGAAACAGAGAACCAGCCTCACCAATTACACTGAAAAATACGACCCTCCCCACCTTTGCCATGATACAACAATCTCTTACAGCTGGTTGGTTCCCAGTGAGAAACCTGAGCCTCGAGGAGCAAGGTATGGGCCAAAGAGTTACGCCTAACACCATAAATGCTACTATTCAGCACATTTGGCTATTTCAAATTATTACACACTCAACACAAAAAGAACCAAGTGTTTTTAAATTAATTATTTTTTCCTATTTTGCACAAATAATTTTTCCATGTGGCAAGTCAGCTTTTGGCACCTATGACAATACACAAAATGTCAAACTGACCACACTGGATCAGACCAAGGGTTTATCTAGTCCAGCAAGGACTCTCACAGGGCCCAATCATCATGTTTTGGAAACGTGACAACATGCAACTCTTTCTTTTCCTATAACCACCTAATTTCTGGCACAGCAATTTTCACTTTGCTTGTTTTTTCCTACAGAAGTGCCATGTGCAAGCTTAAGCCTCCTGACTCTAACTTACTTTTCTTGTGGTGTAATTACACAATATGCTGACTTTCAAAGGCAACATATTGTGCAATTAAACCTTATACCCTTTAATTACCGTTTGTGGATCCTTCATAAGGCAGCCAATGGATACACAGAAGTCTGCAGTCAAAAGGCTGAAAGCTGCTTTCAGGGATTCCTTGAGTCAGTCACAAGCACCATTATGTACAGAGCCATAAAGAGCCTTCTCCCCCGCCAATCTAATTACCCCTTTCTGTGCCCAGTTGTACGTTTGGCCTCCACAATGTCCTGCAGTGGAGGGCACTGCAATTTAATTAGGCACAACGAGAAATACCGCTCCATGCTGCTTTATTTCAAACATATTTCATTGGGAGGTATTCCATGTAACAACTGGTCCCCATCCCACTCCTGATTTATAGATTTAAACTGTACACCTGATCCCTCAGAGATCTCTTTTCCAAACTTAGGAAGTCAGCCTAAGCAGTTATTTTTCAGAGAAAAGTCATTCCACATCTCAGCCTGACATGGCACTACTCAAATGTAAGTACACCAACAATTTGTAAAACAGTACACAATACCTTTTGTTATGGTTTTGACTCCTTTCCTACTACTAAATATTTTATCTACAGTTTTGATCACTGCAGGGTACTGAGATGATATTTTCAACTTAGTGGTAGTTGTATGACATTCTCTTTTCTGCGAGGTAGTATCAGTGGCTTTGTACAATAATTCTGTGCATTTCCTTCCCTACACTACTATTGTTTAAAAAAAGAAACACTACAGTCTACCAAAACCATTGTATTTTCACAACTTAACTTTGGTTTAACCACTAAACCCAACAAATAGCRAATTCTATACGTAACCTGATGATTTCTTTATCCAAAATAACTAAAGCCAATTTAAAACACCAATAAAAGACTTGGCATGTTCTCCTCATACTCTTCTATCACTTAGGTGACAACAGTCAAAGACATACCATACAAATTGCTTATTCTGAATCACCTTTGGAAGCATTTAATTTATATGTATTGGCAACTCTCAATAGTGCTCTGATCTAATAACCGATAGCTTCTCAAAGGCATTGCTGCACTTACGGGTCTTGGGGAAGGCTGTCAAAAATTAAGAACAAGCTACTAACAGAAAGGGGGCCAAAGCAGACAGTGAGATATGGAAAAACAACAGCAACAACAAAAAATAAAAAGACTCATGACAGAAGCATTTATGATAAGGTTTGAATTCAGCTCAGTTAGGAGCAATGGTACTAATTATGAAGGGTCCTATATGGTGCACAGTTAGACAACAGGCATGGACAGAAGAGCTCCACATTGTATCTACTTGTATTCTCTATTTTTGCGACTTCTTAATATCCAGACCTTCATTTCAGAAGGGGCTCATATCAAAACACAGGTATTACCAGTTAGATATAAAGGATCAGTACCTCATTTGACTCCAGCAGACTCCCCTGCATTTCTGTCATCGCCTTTGTCTGATGAAAGTTGCGTGTCCACGCCAAAGTGACAAAAGGAACAAAGGGAGAAAACAAAAGGAAGAAATGAGACTCAACTACATACAGAAACAACAGGTAATAAGGTCACATGAACTTGCCGGATACAGATGTCACTGAGCACATGAAGCAGCAAAAGGATGATCAACAGCTGTGCAAGCATCCAGAAAGACCACAGGATGGACCATACCACAGGTGTGGAGACAAGAGAAATCTCAGATCGATACCAAAAAAGTTTAACACAAGCTGCTGGAAACTCTAGTAGAGACCACACATGCAGGCTGATCTCTAGCACCTCAATCCATCAGGCTCACCGCATACAGAACTAGACGGATAAGAGGGTGGGATGTTTAAAATTACTGTTAATGAGAAAAGGTTTCTGCGCAGCCTCGATTCAAGAGTCATTCCTCCAAATTTTGAGAAGATGGACTATTATTTTCCAAAACATATTTCTCAGTCTCCCATTGTAACCTCCTCTAAGGAAGCGATTAGATTAGCAAGAAAGTTAGAAGGCACAAGAAAGAGGCACAGCACAGCAGATACACAGAGTAGGAACTGATCTACTAGTGCATCCATCTTTCCAGGAGACTTGCATCCAACTTTCTGAACAAATTTTAAGATGTCTCCACAATGTAACTCCATCCCATTTTTTGTTCAGCTGCAGCAGCAGAACTTATGACTCAAGCCACTAAACCAGCCTGCAGAGAAGGAAAAAAAAGAGGATCTCTCTTTTATGGCATAACCCAATCTCCTGGAAAGAGTCTCATTAGACTAGGGCTGCCAATACACATGGATTTCATATTAAACCAGCAGGAATCTGAGACAGTATTAAGAGTTCATTTTATACAAAGTATCACTTTCTAGTAATTGCATAGCAAATGTGAAAAAGAGGAAAGACCTCAGATAGGGTCAAGCGTTTCACCCCTCAGCGAAGAGCGCAAGGAGGAGGAGGAGGACAGCTCTTTCACAAGACTAAGGCAGATGAACAGTACTAGAGCCTCATGCTCCCTTTTCCCACAGACTCCTAGAACGTTCTCCAGTAGTTCTCAAGCTACAGGAACGAGGGTGGTCATCACAACGCTTCAATCCAAATTTTTGAGAAAATCTACTGGGGCACATTGTGATTTTTCAGCCATAAGAGTACAGAAGATTTGGGGCCAAAACCCACAATTTACCTATAAACCAAGTCACTTCCACACATCAACTCCCTTCTTATCAATAAGAATCACAGAAACCTTACATCAACCTTAATTTCATGACTCATAAGTATGTCCAAGAGGACAAACAGAAAAAGAACAGCAGGTGATTGGTAGGTTTTGTTCATAACTTCTAAATACTCCACCTTCTAAACCTGCTCACAAAGGAGCCGCAGTAAAAGCTTTCCTAACACCTATATTATAGAGCTATTCTGCTGTAATACTTCGCAAAAAAACCCCATGCTGCTTCCCATGGGATCAGTGAACAATGAATAAGTGAAATGGGGCGAGACATCTGCTGGACATACAATAAAAGCAGGCTAAAAGCATCTACATTTAAAGGCAGTTTTGTTATATCTCACTTCTGTGCTTATACAGCAAGGAGCTGTTAACTTCTTATGCGACAGTATTAAAAATATCTGACTCATTTCTTTGAAGAGAAGTTAACTGAATACACCTCTCAAATAGAACAATCTATTAATTATGCCAGTTCTTCCATGAAAGTAATACGATTAGTTATTCTCATTGGGGGTTTTTTTTGTTTGTTTTGGGTAGTGGGTTGGGGTTTTTTGTTTGTTTTGTTTGGTTTTTTTGTTTTGTTTTGTTTTTTTGAGTTAACTAGCAATTCATTTTTCGAATGGAAAATACAGTATGGATCTTTCTAGCTTTTAAATTACTCAAGAATACCACCATCTTATTATACTACCATACATGCAGATATGTTAAAAAAAGACTGTCTTCAGCTGACTAAATGTCAAATAAATCTGCTTTGGAGAGATGGGCACTGGGGGAACTTGATGGACTACAGGTTTAGTAAATCTTGGTAAAGTACATAAATACTTCTGTTTAAATATACTCTTTTAATATACAGCCACATTAAGTCTAACTCAATTTCCCTTTTCTACACAAGCCAGAGAAAGCAGTATTTAACGAACACTTCAAACACTGAACAGCTTAAGGTAAACAAAAAGATATGCAATCATTTAAAGAACTACCTTACACTGCAAGAAAAGAAAATAGCATGATTGTCACAAAGTCAAACTCATTCTGAGTTCAGCGAGATTAGAAATGGAGTTTTCACTGGAAAGTACTGAATTGAATAGTGCCTCCCCATCTGTATTATGCCCCCAGCTTACAAGAAAAAACTGACAAGGTGTGAAAAAGCAGAAATACATATTAGAAGACCAAACAGCATATTACATTCTATTTAGTTACTTCAAAGGGAGTCAGAACCATCTGGTATACAAAGTTGCAGGCCACTTAAGGTATTACAGAGTGTTAAAAACAAAGATTAATGCAGGCCTGCATTAGAAAACAGAGCTCTCGGCACTTCCCTCCCTTCTGAAGTGAAAAGAGTATATGTCTCTCCTTGCCACTCTCACTATCTTGGAACAGAATAATTCAGATTTTGCAAGGACTGAGATGAGTATGCTTGCGAAACTACAATTTTAAAATAATTCTACAGCAACTACGTTGAATATCACTGATGCGTACACATGTATTTCACCTGGCTTCTCAAAAGCCTCAAGGACGCTTGTCTATATAATATTACAGAATGAGAAGATATCTATCTTACAAACTTAAGATACACAGTTAAGGTGTCTGAGGCATGACCAGTATTTCTTCAATCATACATCATGTTTAGCAAGCACCATAAATCTGTGTACTGCATAAAAAGCAAAGAAATAAATTTGATATTGACAAACTTTTTCTGAAATGCTCACCAAGAGACAGTCCTTACAAAGTTACCTGCCCAGGTGCAGCAGTATTCCAGTCTTATCTTAGATTGTATCACAGTATACACCAACCTAAGGGTACAGATCAAATGCTAAAACTAACCACAGTAAGAATGGCTACTTATGCTACTGCATAACTTCAGTTTTATTAACGGAAATGTTGTTCCCACTTTATATAGCTACAGGTCAGCGTCTCAAAGGATGGAGCTTCCACTCCAAGAAGTGCATGTCAATAGAAAAACCTATACAATCTGGATACTGGCAAATACTGAAAAATCACTTTACCTCCTCGCTCTTTGACTTGTGAAGAACAAATCCTTTTTTCCATTGCCCATCAGCACCCTCATTTGGTTTACGGATGTTGAACTCAACTTTTGCACGATCCTTACTTTGAATAGCTTTCCACTCGTCCAGGGTCATTTCCTTAGGACCTTCTTCCTTAACTTCTTCAACCTCATTCTCTCTGTAGTAAATTCATGGATATTATGATCATGACTTAGAACTCACATTCTAGATACAACAAATTCAAAATCAGTTGTTAATCGGCACCAGATTATAAAAAAAAAAAAAGTTTGACAAATATTTAGCAGTTAAGAGGTGTATATAAAAACCCCTCACTTCCACMACTCAAAGCACACGTGAAAACTCATCTCCTTTAGCCAGAGTGACAAAAAAAAAAAAAATCTCACAGCCAGACACCTTTAAGCAACTAAACAGTGAGCACCGCACAGCACAATGTTAAAATTAACACTGACCTGTGCCATTTGTTCTCCACATTAATGACAATTTTCTTGACAAATCCGAAAGCCTAACTTCTGCAATGGATTTGTTTGGAGCTTCCCCCCGACCTTTTTGAGATACCTCTCCCCCAAATGTTCAAGTTAAGGCAGTGAGAGAGAGCTTGTTCTTACCACAATTTTCAAGCTTGTTAGTTTTTTAAAAAACAGAATTTAATCAGCTTTGGATAGTCTGCTTCCTTTATTGAACCAAAGACAATTATTAATTTCCCAGCTAACTGAAACAGTTTTTACTTTCATCTAACTTGAAAAAACAACAGCATACAACTTAGTTACTTGTGCGATACATCACCTCATTGTAAATCTTTGGCGCCTCTACCTTCTGCCAAAGAGCTATTTTTAAGTCAAACACACAACCACTATGCTCAATAACAGATCATGTTCCAGCTACACAGGCAGTCAATCTTCTAGTCATTCTTCAGTGTGTTTATGCAACTAAATTTCTGATTTATAGAAAACCAGTGGCACGTATGTGCAGCAAAAAGATCATGAAAGTCTCAACTTAAAGAGAAAAGATCTTCATTTTGTAGCCATTAATTTTGACGTAATAATGCAGAGGTTTTACGTCAAAATTACTGTATTTCAATTTTTTCCTCATTCTGTAGGACAGAATGATTTTTGACATGGTATATATTCAGAAGCATTTTTTTTGTTCAAGGGAAAGATTATTACCCCTTGGTATTCTGCAYGTTTTACTGCAGTAAAACATCCTACAGTTCTGCTTGAAAGATTTAGGTTAAAGGTCCACACCAAACTAGCCAACTTGAAAACTAACCCGTGTAAAGATGCTTTTCTATAAAGATAACTGATGGATTACAACAGACACGTTATGCTTGAAACTGAGAAGAGTACACATTTTCTGCAGATTTGAGGAAGAAGAAAAAACATACAAATAGCCTGCAGAATTTTGCAGGTAACTGATCTGCACATGGATGGGTCAGTATCTGGTCAAGCACCAGGACACTGCTACTAATAAAGGTCCAGKAAATACTGCAGGCACAACATATTTAATATATCCAGCTTTCCAATACATATAATTTTTTAAGGACTAGCTAGCTTGCATTTTCTGACCAATGCTCAGGCTGTAATTCCTTAAAAATTCTCATACTACTTCTGTATACAAGACGACCTTAACCTCGGACCACCACAACCTTGGAGAAGTAACAGCATTTAGTCTTTTTTTAGTTAAACTAAATCCATTTCTTATTCTCTACGCAGTAATTGTACCCTCTTTACCACTAACCAAAGTTATTGATGAGGAAATCAAGCTATAGCAAACTCACATTAGAAATCTCGGGCAAACGAGTATTTCAGAATTCTATCTTACCTGTTTGCCATTTTCTTTTGAATTCCCCATAAAGCACATTCCTCATTAAAATAAAACATTTTATTGTACTACGCTACCATAAAAATTTGTATCACGTTTTCACATCAACTGTAAGTATCACTAATGCTCATTCTGCTCCTCTAGTTACTATTTCATCCATCCAGTCACTGGTTTCTTCTGTAACAGTGTCCAAGTGAAATGAGAAGCAATCAAGTTAACTTCTTTGAAAATTGCCTGCATAGGCAGAAGCCAGAGAATGAAAGAGATACAACCTTTCTTCTACAGGCTAGTCACACAATCTCAACAGTTGTTTTGAAAAACTAAGTTTAAAAAAGTTGCCTTCCACTGGCAGAAGAACATTTTGTCCCTTTTGCTTGGTGGTTCTACCTAGTTATGAGCACAGATGCTTTTGGATTTGGTACTTAGGAGTTGCACTCCCAAGACCCTAAGTGTATTAGAACTGATTATTAATAACTAAATCTGAAAGTGACCTAAGAGCCTGCATGACACTAATGAACAGTTTCAAGATAACAATTTTCAGACATGCAGTTTTTAAAGAAACAGTCTTTCAGCAGCACTGTGGATAATTTAGTATCTACTGAAGAAAATATAATCTGAGTTTGGCAAAACAGAAGTAGGAATAAATATCAGAGGTTAAAGGCAAAGGAATACTACCTTTGAAGCATTCAAAGAACATTAAGAGGGGTGGTACTCACTTATTTTCCGAATCAGCAGGCGGATGTTCCTCTCCCTCTGGCGTTTCCTCAGTTACAGCTGACTGATCCAATTCACTGCAATTACACAATGTTTGGAGTTTTGTTTTTTAAAAGTTCATCCCTATTTAAAGCTACACAAGATTAATGACTAAGATCTATAGTGGATTTACACAACCCACTCTTCTTTAAAAACAACTATTTCATTAAGAATTGGTGCTCTCTGTGCCTTTTAAATTCTATGCTTTCCACCTTCCTAATGGTTTTCCCTAACACTTACTAGTACCCATTCTGAAAGCCTCCCACTGTACCTTGAGACACAAAATGGATGTGGGTATTAAAAATACTGTTTTCAATGTAATACTTGTAAAAAAGCATGCTTAACCTGATCAAAAATGCTAAAATTAAATTGTTCTATTTTCACTAAAAGAATTGTTCAAAAACCAGCACAAGACTCCCCATTCCAAACTTCCTCAAAATTCCGGTTTTAACAGTGAAGCCATCTCTTACGCTACAAGAAATCACTAATTTTCTAAGTTCTGCAAAGCTGCTTTAATAGTGTAGCAAAAATTATCAAAATCAAAGGCAAAAAAAGGCAGCTAAATCTTTACATTTTGCAAGCTGTAAGGATTAGGATTTATTAACATTCTGCTAATAGTTTTCTGAGCAATTACAGATTACTAACGTTAGCTCGTCTTTGACGGTTCCCCAGTTGTGTGATCCACTGCCACCACGCTTGTCCTCATGCTTTAGGCCGCTGAAATGTGAATGTGAAACAGAACTAACAAAACTGAGTTAACATTATAGTGTCCAGATACAGAAATTCAAAGGCAAATTTAAAAATGTGTTTTAATTGTAAAGAATAGTAAAAAAAAAACCCCAAAAACCAAAAAAACAAAACAATAGAAAAAGTTAAAGACTTACGATCTATCGCTGCCACTATGTCTGTCAAATTCACGTTTGCCACGAGAGTCAAACCCATCTCCTCTGCCCATTCCACGTCCACGCCCACGTCCTCTTCCAAGTCCACCACGTCCACGCATAGGTCGGTCAAGAATGGGTCTAGCATGGAACAGTCAAACTTGAATATTTCACCTCCAAAAATTTACAACATGGTTTTTAAGGTTTTCTTTTTCTCTTTTGAGAATTTTATTTACTTACTTTTCCTTTGATAATTACTGTTTGTAACTGTGTCGAGGCTCTAATTTCAATGCCAAATTATTACACTGAAAAAACCCAAATATATAATGCCTGCATCTTAGAATCTGGAAACAAATGCTCAGAAGGATTACCGTTCATTTGCATCTTTTGGCACTAAATTCCAAAATTTAGTGTTTGTATTGTGTTACATCACTAGCTGATACTACAATTTCAATTTAACTCACATTCATCCAACTGACTTTTAAAAGGATTTTAACTTTGGCTACTAACATTTTAGTATTTGCACATTACTTTCAGAACACTTGAATTCTGGATGCCACATGATACTTGAGACACTTTAAAACTTGCCTAAACACAAGATGGCTTCACCAATTCCAGATCTGAAGTCACGGCAGCCAAGGTATAAACACCTACATGGACTAAATTCTATTGGCTTGAAGTCAGCTGTACGGATTTAACCAACAGCTGTAACAGCAAACAAATCTCATCCTGCAGGCAACAGCTATACTTGAGTTCCTTTCCTGACCCATCTGCTATAGATTTAGAGAGATATGGTGGATATCTTACTGATTTAAACCATAGTTTCAGTTAAACCAATGGAACTGTTCATGTCGGATCACTCCTGGTCTGTAACCTGAGCCAAGTTTGTAAACAAAATCATGGAAAAGGAAAGAAAAGTGTTATATTCTGCATGACACATACTCTTCTTGTGACTGACAAAAATTTAATTCAATCAATTTAATTTTGATTCAATTAGCTTTTTTTTTTTTTTTTTTTTTTTAAACTTAGTAGCAGAAGGCAGGACAGCCCCTTCCTATCAAAACTAGGAAAGTTGTCAGACAAGACAAAATTCTTACTTATCAACAGAAAATTCTCCTCCTTCGCCTTTCTCATCAGCAGGTTTGTCAAAGCGGCGCTCACGAGGAGGTCGTCTCTCCGGTCTCCTGTCAATAGGCTTGCCTTCACCCTGCTGTTGCTGCTGCTGCTGCTGATCAGGCCTCCTGCCAATACGTCTTATCCCTGAAACATTAGGCGAAACATCAACGGAATGTGGAGCTGCTCTGGGAGAGATACTGACTCTAACACCATAAAACAATATTGAAGGTAAGCTGGAATTGAAGTTTTTCTTCTAGCCTTGTGACTAGATAATCTGAGAAACTATACCTTTATAAAAAAGTCACTGTAGATCATTTGACTCTTCTTATTCCCATTTTTACGCAGCATTTCAATCAAATTGTATTTTGTACAAGTGTACACTCTTACAATATTGTAGGAAACAAAACCTGTCAGAGCACACAATACATTAGTAATCTGTGTTAAAGTGATAGGGTCAACTTTCAAAGAAGGATCAAGGTAAGCAAGATTTTTTTTTTTTTCCCCCCGAAAGGTGCTTTTCAGGTAAAACAAGTGGTTTTTATTTTGATGCGCACCAAAATGAAGTCAGTATCACCACACTGGACCCAAGTCCCTATGACAGCCACCCTGCTTCATCCCACTGCGCTCTTCTTGGAAACTTTTTTGGCCAGCAGTACAACCCCGGGCAGAGTGTGCTCTCCCACAAGGGCCACCCGTACCCAGACAGTTGTCACTTCTATCCCGATGAGCAAGGCAGCCCAGCACAGGAGCTACTGGTCAGTGACTAAATGGTGTGTTCATCCACACCAATCCTCGCAGTCCCACACATGCTCCCTGACAAAGACTCACCTCGTTGTGCACTTACTTAAAATAGCTTAAGAATACACTGTGCCACTGAACTGGCTAGCGTTCTTCTCTCCCTCTCTATGCCTTCTGAAAGTTTTTTTTTTAAATAATAACTCCCCATGGGCATGATCATCTTCACTAAGACATCTGAAGGATCCTAAATACAGGGGTTTTTTTCACTCATCTGAAAGGCACATTTACTCTTCTCTAGAAAGATCTGGACAAACACATTACTCCTTTGTTATATTATTTTCTTGCCAAAATGTCCAGGGAAAAAAACCTAAGCAAACCACCAAGGCTGGCTTAAGAATTGTGAACTATCTTTTAAATTAAAGGCTGCTAATTTAAATTTTTTTTTTTTTAAAAAGATAAGTTCCTGCCTAACAAGCAATGTCATATTTGGGTGGGGCTAAAGAAGTTACAGTTGTAATGATATCCAAGCCAACACACCCAAATGAACGTCTTCCTTACCTTACAAGCTGTACTTAACATGAAGTTTGCATGACATACATTGCTTGCTAAGTAATCCTTACTCCCTGAGGAAACACAGGGTTAAACTCACGAACATTTACTTTGAAAAGGACTCTCAAACTAAGGATGACCATTTCATTTTAAGAGGTAAAGCTCAGCACTGAAAGCCAACAGGCCAGTGTCACATAGGAGGTATGCTGCAGAACTGGAATGAATAATCCACATCTTTTGAATTTCGAGTTCAACACCCTGCGCTCAGAAAAACCTAGTTCCTGGTGAAGCCTAACCAAAAATACAAGTTATTTCTTTTTTTTGGTATCACAAAAGCTTTGAACTGGTAATTCACCAGTCCAATAATCTGCACCTTTACAGAGTAGTGGAATAGTTTTAAACTGCAATACATTCACACAGGATACAAACCCCGTCAATACCATGGCATCCAACAGCTTTATAATGTTAAAACTACTGTCCCACACAAAAACCAGAAGTTTTCAAACTGGAAAGTCACTTTGTTTACTACAGTGCTCGTACACACCGCTACCAAAGCAGGCCCGACTTTCTCTATTTCACTACTATAATAAGCCACRAAATACTTTTTTCATAGTGAAGCAGTGCTTGTTCTTGAAAATAAGTGTGAAAACCGTGTAAACATGGACTGCTAGCCCTACCAAAAACTCTCCAGGTTCTCTTGTGTTGGCCAAAGACAATGCCCACGTTTCAGGTTTACTTCATGCCGGACAACACCATAATTCTCTACCTGACTAATATTTCCAGAGGACACTGGTTTAGTAAATTGCCACTCGGGACAAATTATTGCATTCCTCACAGGGGAAAAAAACTCTCAAGCTTTAAAGTACAAAAGATCCATAAGCAAAGCTTGTCGCAAGGTGTTTTCAAATAACATTTGGGAGGCCCACTTTCTAAAACAACTAGTATATTAAAACTTTTTCTTTCTTAAAAAGCATTAAACGTGGTGGAGAATAATTTTGCAACACGCACTGCAGTAAACGCTGAAGTATTAAGATGCTTTCATGCAGCACTGTGCTCTTCTGAACTGGCCGCGTTTCTGAAAAGATCATTTAAGAGTTAAACTGCAGTTAGCAAGTTACTTCCTCACCCACATGCCAACTGCTGTCACCACACTTTGATACATTTCAAGAATTCCAATTTAATCAGAGTTCTGACCAACGCGACGTGCGCTGAAGTTTGTGTGCAGTACAACTGCCTGCCTCGGGACGACATGTGTATGCAACATCTCTCCCAACATCTATCCCTCTTCGTGCAGACCTGMGTCCTACTAATTACTTTGCCCACAGCATATTAATTTAACCTATTTATACTTCGATTTCTTTTTTCAACAAAGTTTCCCGTGTGGGATATCTCATGGGTTTACACAAACACGGCTGAGAATTCACACAACCTATTATTAAAACACATACGTGATTCCTATCAACAGCGTTCCCTAGAAAAATGACCCAAGTGACTTCTGAAGAGCCCAGGGACTGCCAGATATCCTGTCAAATACGTCAGGCCACCCGAAACACAACTTCAACTTTAGGATGCGTAGCAGGGATTTTCTATTTCACGTTACTCTTCTCCCGCGGGCAGCCCTCCCTCCTCCGTGTCCCGCCACGCGAGAACAGACGTTCCGGCACAGAGGCAGCACCCGGGCACCCCACGCACGCACGACTCCATTTTGAGCGGGCCGGGCCGTGGGGACACACCGCCCGCGGCCACGTGCGGCCGGGCAGCGCGGCGCGCACCGCCGCCGCTCCTCCCAGGGCTCCGGCTGCCCGGGGCCGCCGCTAACGGGCCCTGCGGACGGGCGGCCCCCTCGACGCAGGTGCC
>JAYKAV010001886.1:67792-90768 GCA_035582835.1 Phoebastria nigripes | reverse complement strand
CCCCCACAAATTCTGCCGTCAAAGTGCAACAAACCACCGGGGTATACCTCGAGCTTATTTAAGGATTAAATAATGCAGGCTGGCTGCAACAAAGTTACAGTTTTTAATTAGCTGTTAAGACGCTTTAAGAGCATACTGATACGCCTGAGTGAAAGCGTGACCCGATCACAAATTTATGCTTGCATGCATCCGGGTAAATGCACTAATATATGAAACTACTGAGTATCTCACCCTGTCCTTCTTCACCATCTTGTTGCTTATAAAAATAGGTTAAAAAAAATCTGAAGAACATGGAATCAGAGACGGGCATTTTGGGTTTCCCAGCCCGGGCTTTCGCACGCAGCCGTGGGACAGCCGCCTGCCAGCCAGCGCCGCGCTCAGCTCCGCAGGGTTTGTCCCGTGCGATGGCTGTCACCGGACCCGCCACCAGATCCAGCGCAGACTGGGGTAGAAACACCCTGACAGTTGTACGTTGAAGGTTAGAAAGGTGACAGTGCCAGGGTGTTTGATTTGAAAGCAAAATCGTTCTTACATTGTGGCGAAGAGCGTTACCATGAGTGCTCGAAGTACCCCGCGTACGGAGGCTGGGCAAGCGCGAGCATGGGCACGGTCCTTCTGTCGAGAGATCGAGTTGACGCAGGGACGCGTTGCTCTGCTGGGGATACAGAGCGGTTTTGCATTCAAAACCTGTGAATCTGACACTTCCCACTAGCATGAAATTGCTTCTTAAAGCATGGCACTGAGATAAATGTGTGTGTCGTTGAAGGCAACTTCAGTAACAGCGGTTTAAGAGATTTGCTGCTATAACCAATAAAAGTTACTGTTTCAAAACCTTGCAGATTCACCTTGATCTTAGAGGTATAATAAAGTTTCCTACTTTCATTAACATTTATACTCCTCTAATTAGCAGATATACACAATTAGAAGACAATATCAAGTGAAGATGGTAAATATTTGCAGTATTAATTAGTCTTTATAGTTCTATTTATAGCCAGTGGGAATTGTATCAAGAGATTAAAACATATCTAACTGGCACAGATTTGACTTGTCCTTCTAAAACACTATTTCCTATGCTCACAGTTTATATCTTTAAATAAGTTGTCAGAACCTTTTGGTACCTGTTAGTACAATTAAGTTTATCCTCAGCAAGCATAATACTTCTAATATTTGCCTTGCCGACTCCAAGAAGTTAGACCACTTTAAATAATTGCTTTAGAAATTCATTTCATTCCATTTGTTCAGTTCTTGAACGCGCATTGCTCATACATTGGAGACTCCACAAACCAGCTGGTTTTGAAAAGAAAGTCCACAGTCTAGTTTCTTCTAGCTTAGCTGAAAATTATTTTGGTTGCATTTACTGCTCTTCATCAGCTTTCCCTGCAGTACCACAGCCACCTCCCTTCTGCTTTTGGGAGGCCTTTGAGGAAGCCCCTCCTGCAGCACCGCTGCTAGGTCTGAGGGGGATTGAAGCACTGCATCGCTCACACAAGCAGCTCACCCTGTTCTCGGGATATTGTTAAGTCATCGCCATAAATGATATCCTCAGAACTCAAAATATTTTCCTCAAGCAAGCCTTTTGCTTTTGGGATGAATCAAATGTCACCAAGCAACACATAATTAAAACTCTTTGTATTTACGTGGCAGATGTTTTCAGGAAAAGCCTTAAGCCCGTTTCAGCCTCCTGTCCCGTCACACGCGCCGAGGCTACATTACGTCACGTACATTTTATGAACAAAATACAAATGTTTCTCACTTGGAGCGCTGGAGCACTGCTTGACGGGTGGCATGGGCGGCTTCTTGTTTATAAGAGGGCATTTGCTCACAGAAACGGACTTCTCAGTTGCCTGTCTTTGGGGCTTGGGATTTTTCACTCAAAGGGAAGTCAGAGCATCTCTCTTTCGCTGCTTTTGCAAGGATTGTGCATATTCAACTTACCTGAGCTATACTGTAAGCTGACATATATTCCGTATTCCAAAATTTTCCAACTGCAGATATGGCATAATAAGTTTTGAGTCACACCTTGATTTAAACACACACAAAACAGATTCAAAGTATTTTAATATAAACTGGGAAATTGATCATCATGTGAATACAGTCACCAACAACCAGACTTACTCATTCTGTGTAGCAAGAAACGGGAGTTGCAGGGTGCATGGTAGGAAGCTCCGGCTCTTCTCGGGAGCATCGCGCGCTTTGGCACGCACCGCCTGCTTGCACGTTGGCGTTTGCAATAAAGATGCCCAGCAATTAGCCACACAGCTCAAAAGTCCAAATGACAATGCTGTCCGCTGAATATAATTCACAGTTTTCAGGCACTTTTGGCCATAAGACAACATTTCAATTCAGCAGAGCCAAAAAGCCTGGCTTCCTACACCTGGGGAGCTCCAGGCAGGTCCCACCGGGTTCATCGATACCTTGCAGAGTCTGGAGGGGCATTGCTTCTCCCAACAGGGTGCTTGCCTTCTGGAGCATTGCTCCTCCAGATACCTTGCTTGCCTTCTGGAGGAGCATTAGCAGGTCCCTGCTCTGCACCCAGCTGCCTCCTTTCACAGGGCTTACAAGAAGATAAGGCTTTTCTAATCATTGTTGCTCTGTTAAATCTGCTCAAYGCTGGCCAACAAATTCAAAGGTGACTGGGGGGATGGCTGAGGCTGACAGCTTTGCACGCGCATTGCTTCCTTAGGGAGCTTGGCCGAAACGCGTCTTTTAGTGGGACGGCGTTTGTGGACAGAGCCACAGGTAGGAAGGGCCAGGGCAAAAGGTGCTCAGCGAAGAAAATGCCTTTCACAGTTTGGTTTGGGCTGAGATGCTGCAGACAAGCGAGGCTGGTGTCTGCTCTCCAGCACATCTGGCAGAGGCAGCATCCYGGCCACCGCGCGAGGCGGCTCAGGAGAAGCGCAGCCAGCTGCAGCCGAGCCTTCCCGTGCACCACTTCACGGAGAAACRGCCCCAACTTCTATTCACACCGCAGGCTGCTGACCATGGATGCCGTTTACTGACAAAGCTCTCCGTTGTGCTGGGACAGCACATGCCCCGGCTCCTGGCTAGCACGGCTGCTGCGCAGGGGCATCACACCTCCTCACATCCCGGCTCACGCTGGATAAGGACAGAGATCGTGCTGCGGCCAGCCGAGGGAAGGACAGATGGCAAGGTCTGGGGCTTTGCTACTCTCCGAATGTTGGCAAAATTTCCTGCCAGGGAAACATTCATGCACGCTCAGCAATGCCGAACTGCAATCGATCCTGAAGATCTGAACCGCAGACGACCATTGCCTGGGAATTAAATAGCCAAGGACTATTAACTCGGCACTTCTGCTTCTAATCAAGGATGTAACTTCTATATTACGGCTTCCAAATCACTGAAACCCCACACATCGGTCTCAGGACAGTCATCTCATTAACGCTGCTTTCTGATGCAGTCATTAGACACTAACAGACAGCATGGGGGTAATTCAAACATGCACAGAAGACTTCCAGGAGCTGGCATCAAAGACTGGGCAGGCTGATGCAGTTCTCCTGCATAGCAGATGCTTGTGTTATTGTTTCGCACTGGAGTAAAAACAACATTTCCACCACCCAAAGAAGTGGATTGCTGGTGCTATTTATGGCTGGGACATGCAATGCTCCTTGGCCGAAGCCAGCCTATAGATAACCTACCTAAGGAGCTGCTCCTGCACTGCTTACCAAAAGAGGCACGGAGTGCTTTCTGACACGCTACACTCTTATGCTATTTTCAAGCTTTGCCAACAGCTGTCGGCTGCCTGCTTATTAAGCAAGAATAGGAAATGCAGCAAGTTGAGGGCAGGGGGAGAAGAATTCATTTGGGTCCTTGCTCCATTCCCAAGACATGTTTTTCCTAATTTTTAACTTTAAGAACAGCTCAGAGTGAAGTGTGACAGATGACCTAGTCCTGGCATTTTTTATAAGCAAAGCCCATCAGTGCTGGGGAGTCTGAAGTAGCAGTCAGTGGAAGATAACGAGCAGACTACCTAAAACTGTAACTTTTGCAATTACTTTGCATTACATTGCATTATTAATATAATAATAATATTTTTGCATTACTAATTATTATTGCATTACTAACATAATAATAAAGTACATTGCATTAGCTAAGCGGTACCTAATGCTTACTGGTGCTTGCTCATCGCAGTGAATACAGCAGGTAGCAAGGACACAGAGCGCTTGTTATTGAGCTGTTTGCATCAGCGCGTTCGTGGCGCATGGGTCCTTTATGAGAAGAACTCCCAGAATTAAGCAGCGCTGGGCAGAAGGACAGCAGGAATGACCAGAAGTCAGGCAGAGCTCACGAGAAGATAGACGATCTGCACCACGCAGCTTTATCCTCCCACATATTCTGCTCATTTCAGTGCAGCACTAGGTATTTTTTTTCATAGCAGAAAAACCAGCAGTTTCATTATGAGGAGGGCTGTAAACATGTGAATAACAACAGTGCTTCTACATTAAGTACATGCATTGAAAAATAAAAAAACCCAGTACTGCTCTGTGCATTAAAATGTGCAACAGACAAGTGAAGCAAATCATGCAGACACAGGACTTCGCCTGTAAATTAAGCCAGACTAATTGAGCTCTGCCTGAACTCTCTTCCCCTGAATCCTAAACAACCTGCCCAAGGAAGGGTTCTTCCTTAACAGCAGTCAAGGTAAAAGGTGTTTTTAGCCTAGAAAACCAATACTGGGACTTTACAAAGCAGAAGGTCAGGTACACCAAACACTGCTTTTATGGCTTCTGTGGGGCTTATTTCTATGAGGTCTCCTCTACCCACCCCTTCCCCGGGGCTCCCGAGGCCCTGGTGCTGTGAAGGGGGGTGCCAGGAGGGGCTGGGGTACGCAGGAGTCACCTCCGCTGCCGCCCTTGGGACCAACCCCGGAGGAGAGGAGGCTTTGCTGCCTTCCTGATGTGAAAAGACGGAGAAGGAAAAGAGGAGAAAAAAAATGTTTCCCCTTCCTAAAAGGCTCAGCAGAGCGCAGGGAYGCCAGGGTCTGGGCACTGCGGGACCGAGGGGAGCCTCTGTGCCCCAGCACCCGCCACCGCCATGGGTTAAATAATGCAGTTAGCGATGCTGCACCGAAAAGCTCAGCCCGAGCATGCAGCAGGTGCCCTGCTCGGCTCGGCTCCCGGCGGACACCGAGCCCTCCTGCCCGGGCGTCCCCGCGCTTGCAGCAGCCCTCGCCGAGCCGCTCTGGCTGCCGCTGCCAGCACCCACGGCAGCTCTTCTCAGGGTTATTACTGGGGGAAATTAGAGGTGGAAAAAACGAAGGTGCCTAAGCGAAACGGCCAACGGCCATGTGCAGCAGTGCTGGGAAGACTGGGACATGCTAAAGTGAAACCCGCTGGGCCAGCTGGTAACTGTCTGGGCAGAAAACTGCTCCTCCCTGCTAGCTAAAACTGCCTCCTGCTTCCACGGGCAGGTTCCCATCTCGGCTGCAGCTGACACGGCCGCTTTCTGCCTGCTGCCGCCTCCCACGCGCTGCCGTYGCCGTCGCTGCGCCGGCACACCGCCCGCGGGGCTGCACCGGCAGCTGGATCAGGGCCCCGATCTGGCTGGAAAAAAGCAAAGATGCTGGTTTTTTTCCCCCGTGTTATTTTTTTTTAGGCTGGCTGCATTCATGCCACAGCCCTGTGGYCGGCAGAAAGGGGAATACGTTAAACCGCGATTGCAGCTGAGTGCGGGGCAGCCCGTGGTTGCATATTCCTGTGTTTTCAGCAGCAGGTCCAGTGTCGGGAGTTACGTTTCCTCTGCACCTTCCCCGCTGCCTTCGACGGGGCAGCTCAGCCCCTTGCACCGGGCTCGCTGCTGACACTGACCCGCAGCCACGGTCTTTGGTGCTGGGGGGTCAGGTGCCTGCGGGGTTACGCCACCCCTGAGCGGCATTTGGGGATGGCAGTGATGGCTGGGACTCCCACCCACATCAAAGGCGCAGAGGAGCCCAGATACCTGCGATAGCCTGTCCCTGTCCCCGGTCGCAGGGGCAGGGCTGGACCCGTGCTGGGTGCTCTAGCCCTGCACCGCTCCTGTGCACATCCCCTAGAAAATGAACTAAAGCAGCCTGTAACCCACGTTGTTTCAGAGAAAAGCCGTCGGCGTGGCTTTCCATGCCAGCGAGCGAAGCCTGGGGCTGTGTCCTGCCCTGCCTGCACCCCTGCCTGTGTCCTGCCTGTAAGCATGGGCAGCTGGGGCTGGGCTTGGGCCTTTGGGTTCAAGCATCCCGAAGTTACAGTTTTGGCCAAAGTCCGAGTCCAGAGCCACACTGTGCAAACAGGGTACATCTTTGCAGCAAACTGACTTGCCGCCCCGTTTCCAGAACAGTCGGACAGTCAAAATCTGGACCGGCACTGTCTGTAGGGTGCTGAAACCCCCCAGGGTACAACTATTCATGTGCCCCATGCTGACACTGCTGCCGAGGCTGTTCGGGAGAGCTTCGACCGGTCCCAGTCCTGCTGGAGAAGCGGCTGTGGGGATGAAGCTGTGTTCAGCAGCACTGCCTCCAAGCCCCGCCAGCACCAAGCCCGACTCCGTGCTGAAAACCAGCCCGTCCTGTTTGCGCGCCTGGCTCCGAGTCGGACGGGCTGCAGGGTGTGGAGGGTGGCTGTGGGAGAGTTGGGCTGGGCTGCTGAGCCGGCAGCTTCACAGGGACATGGCGGGGCGAGCTGCGAAGCAGGAGCAGGCGAGACTGCTCTGAGTCACCCCGCAGCCACCTCTGCCCGGCACGGGGGCTGCGGAGAGGCAGCGCTCGCCCTCAGCATCCTCAGCCCGCTCGCCTTGCTCCCCGGCCAGCGGCTCAGCCTCTTCTTCCCCTCCGCCAGCTGCAGGCTGGCTACAGCCGCTCTGTAGAGCCCAGATTTCAGCTGTCGCACAAATAAAAAGGGCCCTTTTGTTKTATGGAGCACAACGCAGGGCAGGGAATGAGCGTAGGGTTATTTTGGGGCACGGCCAAGGCAGGGCTAAGTTAAGGAAGACACAGCTTCCCACCTGGCAGCTGCAGGAGAGCAAGGAGCAGGAGCGAGATCTGCGAGCAGGCAGCTCGGCCAAGCTCCCCGCCACGCCAGCAGATCCCCCAGCCTCACGGCACCGCAGCACGGCACCYGGCTGATCTGTCCTGAAGCATGGGATGGTCCTTCCCAGGGCCCAGAGGAACCCCAGGCATGTCCACCACCTCCAGGCGCTCGCGTAAGCAGAAGTACTCCTGGGCTGACACAGAAATGCAGCAATCCAGAAAAGGGAAATTTCTACCGTATCAGGGTATTCTAAAAAAAATGACACTTTGCTGTCTCTTTAGCTATAGTGATATCGCAGCTGGCTCATTCCTGGTTACTCTGAGAGTGCTGCAAACCCTGGCCCCCAAGAAGTCACCAACTTAATGCGTTAGAAAAGACTCACTACCCTAAAGCCAGTTCTGCCACACATCTGTCCTGCAGCTCTCCCACACATCTGCCCTGCAGCTCTCCTTCCCGCCACCAGCAATCTCTAATAGACATCAGCGTAAACCAACCCAGGACCTTTGTCCTGCTGCCCCGCGTGCCCGTTTGCTGGGCGGGCAGAGGCTCTGCCACCCGCAGTGCTTCCCCCGCCTTCCCGCGCGAGGGACCTGTCCCAACCACCACCCACCCCTTGTGCTTGGTTTTTCTTATTTGTCCCTGCAGATGCATTTAAAATAAAAACGACCTGGGCTCGGGCTGTGCCAGCCCCGGTGCCCAAGCCAAGCCTCCCTGCCAGCAGCCCAGCCTGGGAGCACCCTGCGCGGGCAGCACACGGCGGTGGCTGTTTGCACATGGGGCAGGGCCCCCGGTTCCCCTCGCCYTGCCTGCTTCTCCCTGCCTGCTTCTGCCTGCCTGCTTTGGTTCTGGGAGGAGCGGAGCCCTGCAGGACCCCTGGGGAGGGAGGAGAGGCCCCCGGGGGTGTGCGGCATCACGGGGTGACTATTGCTGGCTCCCCAGCGCACCGCAGTCAGCTGAGGCTTTTATTTGCTCTGCTGTGTTTGATTTAAACAAGCTCTGCATGTGCTGCCACGAGGCCAAGGGAAAGCCTTTGGTGAGAGCCCCCGTGCTGGCCTGGGGCAGGCTGCGGGCTGCACCGCTCTGCACCCCAAATCCTTCTCCCACGGGTGCCCTTGCACGGTGCTGGCCCTCGCCCCACAGCATTGCATGCCCAGGGACCCGCTGCTTCTCCATGTGGGGAGGGGTCCCCACGCCATCACCGTCCCCTGGGCATGGCCCGAAGCGGCGGGGGGGATCTGCAGGGCCCTGAACCCCCGATGTGTCCCCCAGCAGCAGCCCGTGGCGGGGCGCAGAGGGCTGGGTCCCTCGGTCCTGCAGTTTCCGGAACAGCACAGCGCTGTGCAGCTGCTTCGGAGCAAGGAGAGATGTTGCACCCAAGGGTGGCTTTGCAGCGAGACTCTGTGCTCCTTTCCAGAGGACAGAGTCCGTGGGACCGGCCGTGGGGCCGTGGGTCTCTCAGCCAGGGGAGCTGCAGGGTCTGGGAGGGTGGGGAGAAGCCCCCGTGGGACCCGCTAACCCCCACGCAGCCAGCACATCTCATCTGCACAGATYGCTCCTCGAAGAAGGCATTGCTCTGCTGCTTGTGTTTCTGGGCATTTCCCTGATTTTTTGCTGGGGTTGAGCCAGGTTTCGAGGTCACCCTGCCCTCCCACCCCGAGGAGGATAAAGGGGAGAGTAATCCAGCACTTTCCCCTGGAGATGGCTGGGAAGAGACCCCGTGCTTGCCACCAGCGTGGTGGTTCAGAGACCTGCGGTCCTTATGCAAAACAAGTACCAGAAATGCCTGGGGGGGTTATTCAGCACCGATTTTAGCTCTTCCTTGAGAGGCAGAAATACCCCTGCAAAGAAACACAATCCCCTATAGCAGGCAGGGAGAAGCAGAGCCATCCCTCTCCGGGAGCATCCCACATTGGCAGCGGTCGGATCCCCTGCCCCTTGCTGTGTTGCAGGCGGAGGGCCGGGCTGTGGCATCACTCAGCGCGTCGGCATTAACCCCAGCTCGCCGGCGAGCCCTCATGCATGGCGCTGCGGCAGCTGAGCACTGCGGGGCAGGGCACCGACGCGGGGATTGAAGCGGCCGTGATTCAGCCCCACGGCTGCCTTTGATGGCCGCTGGCTCCTCTCGCCAGGGATGAAACCTCTGCAGAGGCATCGGGGAGGCCGGGAGGAATCTCTGAGGGGAATCTCCAAACCATCCCGGGGGCTTGAGGCAAACCGCAGGATTTCCGTGGATTTCTGGGCAGATGGGGATGCACAGGAGCAGCAACTCCCGTGCAGCAAACCTTGCATGTTAGGAGCGTGTGGAAGGCATCGCCTCCTCCACCAGCGTGACATCAGGCTTGGGCAATTAGCCCGAGCCATTAATGCTGATGCTGTCAGTCACTAATGAGGTATGTATTCCCAGAAGGTGAGCAGGGCATACGCACCGAGTGTCTGGGTGCTGGCAGCGAGCGGCAGAGGACATCGGCTTCAGTCAACGTGCAGGTCCCAGGCGCTCTTGGACCATGCACGCTTGACCGTACCTGCTGCGGCAGCAGGCTCACCCGAGCGAGGAAATACAAGAAAAGCAAGATCAAACACACTGAAAGCAGGTCACAGAATTGCCTCTGCTGCAGCTGGGCAAGACAACTACTCATTAGGGTGATTACAGCAGAGGAACTGCCCCGGCTCTCTGCTAACGAGCGGCGTGGGCTGCCTGACCTGCGCAGGTCTCTGCAGCCCAAACAAGCCCTGGGGCTGTTGTTGCACGTTCAGCTCCATCTGGCAGCTTGGGAGGTTTCCCCACTGCTCCGGCTCGTCCCAGTCCCCTGCCCCGCAAAGGGGCTCATGACCCGTGCCGGGGCCCCAAATCTCTGTGGCTGCAGCACAGGGCAGGCTCGCTGTGCATCCTCGGGGTGCAGAGCGGAGCTGGGGTGCTTCCTCAGCCCATCTGAGCAGTGCTGCGGCCAGCGTGAGCCCATAGCTGACGTAAGGCCAGGGGGATTGAGGTGCAAAGACCATCGCTTCCCATGGATGGTGCAGGGGGACTAAGGGGGCTGAACCTCAGCCAGGGCCGCTGGTGAGGCTGGCAGAGAAGCACACAGGAGGCTGCTCACAAGCAGAACGCCGAGAGTCTGGTTCTCCATCGCACACGATCATTAAGGTATCGGCCTCAAAAATGCCTAAGGAGGATGAGCAATTGCTCAGGATGTGTTTCTGAGAGATGCCGAGCGCCCTCGGCTCCTGCCCGGGCAGTGTGACCTTTGCCTGGCTGCCCATCCCACCTGGCTCCTGAGGTGTGGGCACATGCCAGCACATCAGATGAACAAAAGATGCTTGGCCTGTAGCCTGGGACCTACAGCAAGACCTCCAACACCTCCCCACCCAGCGGGTTTAAGCTGGCGTGCTTCATTGTCTGCATTACATCGCTCATTGACTGTCCCAGCGTTAATGTCCCGCGGGGTCCCCGCGGCTGCTGCTTTCGATAAAGAGACAAACGAGCAGAGAGCCACAGGGCTGCCGGCTCAGATAAGGCGCTGTGGGAAGCATGGTCCCCGGGCTGGCGGTGGAGGTCCCGTTCGCGGTGGAGGTCCCGTTCATGGCGAGAGCGAGCGGCAGTGCGGGGCTGCCTGCTCTGATAATGGGGTGCAGGTCCCCAGTGCAGGGGGGACACGTGGGGACACCCTACCACGACACAGCTCGTGTAACCACAAACATCACTAAAAATAAACTTTGGAGGACTGTAGGAAGAATCAGACCAAGACGCTGCTTTCCTGGCTGAAAAGGCATAATAAAAATGGACCAAAAATAGTGGCAGTTTTGCGCAGCCTGCAGCAAAGGGCCAGACTTTGGTGATGAAGGGCCATGGAGCCACCCCGCTTGCTCGAGCCACCAGCCCTCCCCACGCGGCAGGGACTTGGCTGGACCAAGCACGTCCCCGTCCCCACTGCRCCCGCCTGGCAGCCTGGGCAGCCCCTCGCTGCCAGCCCCCACCTGTGAAAATGGAGGAAAAAAAGGGATTTGTGTTCGCCGTGGGCGTACTGCACACACCAACTGCCGCCTGTGAATCGCTCGGAGCACCTCTGATGAAAGAACCGAAGAACAAAGTGTTATTAACATATTGCCTGCAACGCAGGCGGCTACGTGGGGAACGGCACCTGCTCCGCTCCAGGAGCCGCTGCCAGCCCTGCGAGGCCCACCTCTGCTGCCTTGACGAGCTCTTATCCCCTCCTTAAGGCAGGGATCCCTCCCACCGAGGCTCCTCACAGTCGTGCAACCCCTTCCCRAAGGAAATCCCTTTTTATTCAATCTTCAGAGGAGTCCTTTGGTTCACAGCTCATCCTCTTCCAGCAGTTTAGACCCACGCCCCCTCCCCATCTCCTGAGCAGCCCTCCAGAGCATCCCCTTCACCCCCGGGATGCCATCCCGCGGCCGCCCTGTGTTGACAGCTCCCCTGGTGTCCCCGCATCCTGGGACCCAGCTGGGAGACAGAAAGGGCCAGACCCAAAATGTGATTTCCATGGAAAATGGGAACCCACATCCCAAGCTGCCACCCTGAAGTCACCCTCCCGGGGTGCCTCAGCTGCAGAGACACGGCATTTCATCGGTCCAGCTCTTCTCCGTGCGATGCACGGCCACCGCTCGGCAGCCGACACTGCTGCAGCCCCTGGAAAGGCCCCGGCCCAAAAGCAAATGAAAAATTGTGAAAACTCAGTATTTGCCCAGCTCCCAGCCCAGCTGCAAAGGAGGAGGGAGCTGCACAGCGCAAACAGTAACACCAACGCCAGAAATCGCTTTACTTGAATGTATGCAAGCGGGGTAATCATTACACGAGTAACTGCAAATCAGTCCAAGAAAACTGTCTCCTGCCTGGAGACTGCTCCTGAGCAGAAAAAGAGGCAAAAATCCTCAAATTAATTAAAAAGTGCTGGCAGCTCCCATAATACATGAAAATAAAACCAGCACAGCTTGCTGCTACTGCTCCGGACTGGCCTCTGTAAGCACCCCTGGCTCTCCCAGTGACTGCAGAACGGGGCTGATCTGCCAGACTGCTTCGGGATGAGGGAATCTGCCAGCACCAGGGACCTGTAGCAGTAATATTTGATTTCTTTAGAAGTGTATATTCTTAAAAAAAAAAGCTTACACCATTCATTAGAAAATTATGCATATTAAAAGAAATTATGTATATTTTCTTAAAAAAAAAAACCAAAAAAACCTTTCTTACAAGTTTATGTTAAAGGATTGGCCTGAAAGGTGCTGCTCCAGGCTCTCTGCCCTGTCCCTTCCCTGGGAAAAGCTGCCCAGCCACAGTGCTGGCATTCCCGGCCGGCAGGCCCTAGACTGCGGCACTGCGGGGATGGCTGCATGCACCTTTCCCTGGCACTGGGTCACGACTTTGGGGTTATTCAATGTTTTTCTTACAGCCYCAGCTCCTGGACTGAGGTGATGGTAGGAGGATGGGCTGCCCCAGCCCCGCAGCGGAGCCGCCCGGGGGTACCTCCACCGCACGCAAAACACCCACCCGGGCTGAGCCCTCACTGTCCGGCATTCCCGATGCTACAGCAGGCACAGAGGAGGGCCTGCTGGTGGAAAATAGAGGAATCCTAGGTCTCCTCATATCCCTGTTAACTGAGTTCTGCAATGCTAGCAATACTAAAACTCAGTTAACGAGTGCTAATTTGCCGACAGTTTGCAGTCACCCTGTTTGCAAGCGCTCTGCAGCGGTGCCCCTGCGCCGGCCGGGAAAGCATCCTCCAAGCAAGCACCCGGTGCTCTCTGAGCACTCGTCGTTGCTCATGAGCTTGGAAACGATCCACTCCTTCCCCGGGCAGGACCTGCGAGGACAGGCCCTTTGCAGGCGGGGAAGCGGGTGCCACGGTGGCACCACACGTCCTTGGTGACATGGCTGCGGCCGGGGACGTCGGGAGCCCCCCGGCCCTGCTCCTGCCCCATGGGACATTGCTGCTCCATGAGGCCAGCCAGGAAGCAGCTCATTGCAGATGCCCTGGAGCATGTGTTGCTGCATTTTTCTGCTTGTTTCATCCCCTYTAATTCCTCCTAAAGAGCTTCTGGGCTGGGGGGCAGAGAGGCCCCGCGTCSCCCCGGGGCTGCAGCTGCTCCCCGTGCCGGGGGACAGGTTTGGTGGGGAGATGCCATCAGCAGRGGATGTCCCCACCTCTGTCCCACCCCGCTCCCACTGCTCCTGCAGCCGCTGCCTGCTGCGGGAAGGTTTCTCACCCTTTCTTTTCCTCCAGTTTTGCAGCCCAATTCCCTCCGTGGGGAGTCGGTGGCTCCCAGCCCGCAGCCCCGTGGGGTTCGGTACGGGGGCGTGGGGCGTGGGCAGCCAGCAGCACCCCAATCCCGCTGCTCCCGCCAGGCTGGCCCAGTGCCCRCAGGGACCCGGCTGGGGTCACCGACCTCATCCCCCCCCAAAAAGGCAGGTCAGCCCCCGGCAGTGAGCCCCACCACAGGCATTAAAGGCTGGACTTACCTGTCGCAACGTGTCGCACCTGCGGTTGTTTTTTTTTTTCCTTACTGCAAAATTACTTTTTTAAAAAATTACACGTTTTTTCTGACGGGCAGGCGCCAGAAATGCCCCGGGTTCAGCTCCCTCGGGCACCCCGGAGGGGGGGGGGGGGAGCAGGGCGGGGGCGGCCCGCTGCCCCCGCCGCGGCCGCCAGGGGGCGCTGGGGAGTCGGCGCCCGCCTCCACCCGCGTCCGCGTCCACGCGGGGACCCGCACCCGCACCCGCACCCGCGCGGGGACCCGCACCTGCACCCGCACCCGCACCCGCACCCGCACCCGCACCCGCGCGGGGACCGGCAGGAGCGGGCAGGGGGCTGGAGGCAGCCCGGCTCCCTGCTTCGCAAAGAAACAGCTTGCTTTTTTTTTTTTTTCCCCCCGAGCGTGGGTTTTTGCTCCTGTTTTTTGGGGGCACCCTTGGCCACGCGGCCTCCGCCCACGCCTGCCCGTGTCGGGAGCTGGGAGCGCGGCCACAGAGAGCCAAAAAGGTCCCCGGCCTCGCGCAACCGGCTGGTGCTCCTGGCCGTGAGCTGCCCCGTAGCTGGGCCCAACCCTGCGCTGCTGCCTGCGGCTCCCGCCTCGCCGCCGGGGTGCAGGACCCCCGGCCTCGGCGTTCACCGCGGCAGCGCCCAGCCGGGCTGCAGGCCTTGCCGCCACTCTGCCGGGGTCGCAGGGGAGGGTGATGCAGGCACCGGCCTCCGCCGTCCCTGCCAGCGCTGCTGCTGGAGGAGCTGGGATGTGGACGTGATGCCAAGCAGCTAATTGCCAGCCACAGGCACCATTAATCACCGGAGCAGCTTTTTGGCGAGCGAGCGTGGCACGATCACCGGAAGGGCTTTGCTGCCTTGCAAGGTGCTGGGCACTGCCGCAGCATGAGGGGTCGTGCCCTGGGGTGGGCAAAGGGGCTCCCTGCTGGCACAGGTCAAAATTGCCCTTAAAAACTTTGCCAGAGTCCTTGAAAACAAGATTCCTGKGTTTCTGACTGTTATATACATTTTTAAATCTGCTTTCAAATACATGTCACGGTTTCATTTATATATACTGCAACAGTTGTTACTGCAGTGACCATCAAACTCAGCGCTTCACTTCAAGGTCCCTTCCCCTTTTATTTCTAAACCATCTCCCCATTCAGTGCTTTATATGAGACAAAATTAAACAAAATTAATGTAAACACATCTCCTGTCCCCAGTGACCTCCCTGCTATTCACAGGAAGAGCAGTAAAGATGACGGTAACTGAAAGGGTGAACAAAACCAGCTCTCTGTTTTCGTGTGCGTGGCTGCTCTCAGTAGCAGGGGCTGGTTTTGCGGGGGCGGGGGGGGGCAGCCCTGCCTGCTGCTCACACCGGGGCTTTCCTGCAGGCACGGGGGAAAGCAAAGCTCTTGGCAAACGGGAAACATCCCCGTGGGAGGCAGGACCGGGGGGGGAGCTGGCACCTGCTGGGGTGGCTCCCGCAGCAATTTCACATGAAGCCGATTTCCTTGCGGAGAAAGCGTGCGGGCAGGAGAGTGTTTACTCATGCAAATGCCACTCGTGGGTTATTTTACGATTCCACGCAGCTATTAAATAGGACAAAGTTTGGTTTTGCCTCTTACTGCAGGTTTATCTGGGGAGCGGCACTGTGGGTGGCGAGGGGGTGTCCCTGCTCCCGGACTTTGCCCGGCGCTGCCCGGGCCTGGGCTCCGGGCCGGGTGGGAGGGCTCCCGCAAGCGCCCAATGCCACCGCGTGTGCCCGGCCTGCCGGCACCACAGCCCAGCCCACGGGGTGCCCCGGCTCCGGCACGGACGTGGGTTGTGGGGTCATCTGCAAAGGTGGAGGAGCACAGGGTGGGAAAAATGCCTTCCTCATCCGGAGAGATGGATGTAGGGATGCATCCAGGGGCAGGGATGGCAGTGGGCAGGCGCGGGCAGAGGGAACATMGCTGCCAGGAGCAGCAGCAGCCCTCTCGGGCACGTTTCAGGGAGCAGCACCAGTTTCTGCTGCCCTGAATTAACAGGTACCAGGAGCTTTAACTGCCCCCGGCAGCGGGGCAGAGGCTTGCTGAGGCAGCACAGCCACGGGCTGCCGGGCTTCTGCCGAGGAAGGAAAAGACACTCACGCAGCTACCCAGGGTGGTGGAACACGGGTGAAGCACTCCCAGGGCTCCCACTTGTATTCCCTGTTTGCAGGGTTCCTGCTGTCCCAAAATGGCTGGGCCTCTGCAATCAAAATTCAGACCCAGGTGAGTAAAAGCCCTCCAGCTCGAGGGGCACGGCCGGCAGCACCACCCTGGGTTTTGGCGTTTTCTCCGGTGCCCGGCGTGGGAAGGCGCGGTGCCCCGGCACAGGCTGCCCGCACGCCTCTCCCAGCCCTGTGCAGGTTTTCCTGCAGCACCAACCAAAGGCTCTTCTTTTTTATTGCAGTGCTCAAAGCAGTCCAAACCAAACACACCTCCCGGCCCGCTCGCCGTTCCCTGCGCAGCCCAAAACCTCACTTTCTCAGCGAGAGAGGCAGCTGGGATGCTGCCGTGGATGGGGCGCAGCTGGGGCAGCAGGAGCCGGCGGCAGCAAGGGCTTTTGGCCGCAGGTGAAAACATCTGCTGATGGGAAGCAGGTCCCTTATTTTGTGCAAACGCAGCCAGTTCCCACAGCCCACTCAGCACAGCAGCCTGCTGCCAAACCCCAGCGTGCCATGGCCGGTGAGACCCGAATCCCTTTCAGCGATGCTTCGGCACCACAGCAGGAATGTGCTGAGCGCTGGCAAACTGGGGTCAGATAAACACGTCCCAGATCCCTGGACCCCTGCGCCCCCAGATCCCTGCACCCCCACCTTTGGGAGAGGTAACCCCCAGGTCAGGAGTCTGCAGGCAGCCCTGCTGTGCAAAGGGCAGCAGACAGCATTATCCCAAACGTGGGGTCCCCCACCCCTACTTTTCTCCTTTCATGCATGCGGACGGTGTCGTGGGGGGACAGGCAGTGTTCACCCCCGGTCCCTTCTCTGCTGTCCTCTCGCTTCTGTCCTCGCTCGCAGTTTCCACCTCTGCCGATGAAAGCCGGGTGTGCAATTGTTTGCTTTTGGTGCAGGGAGCCCAGCGCCGTATGAAACGCCCTGTACCAGACCAGTCGGCTTAGTTTAGTATAAAATTGCCAGCACCCCTTTCTTCCTGAGCCCGCACCCGCTCCTCTGGGGCTGGGACTTGGGATTTTGGGGACAGTTGGTCCCTGCCACCTGTGTCTGCACAACCCGACCCCACGGCCGCAGGGAGGGGGCACGGCTCTTGCTTGCGCCAGGCTGCTCCCCGCATCCGCCGGGAAAGGCAAATGCCTCTGCCAGGAAAGTCCCGTCCCTGCTCTGCACCGCCCGTGAAGTGCCACCGAGCCGGGCTCTCGGCCAGGCTCCCGTGGCCCGGGCGGTTAGGAAAGCCGCTGGCGCGGTGCCCAGCTCCGGAGCCAAACCAAGCCAGGGCCACGCTTCCCGGCTGCCCTGCGCGCTCCCAGGCGCCGGCCAAAGTCAAACCCCGAATGCCAGCAGGGATTGCTTCAGCTGAACCCCGCTTTTATTTCCATCGGGGATGGAGAAACTCCTCCAAAGCAAACAGGGGGGAACTGATTTTTTTTTCTCATATACACGGGGGTCCCACCCCTCTGGGTGCCCCCATCGGGAGGGGTGCCTGCCTGCCCTTCCCCAAACTCCCGATGGCTGGGTTTGCTTTTTGGGTGGTTTTAGTGCCTTGTGGGCGCGCTGCCAGGGCACGGGCTGCCTGCCAGCGGGTTACCCGGAGCCCCTAACCCTGCCATGGCCGGGCTCAGCCCTGCCTGGGGTGCAGGCTTTGTCCGCGGTCCCGTCCTGCGGCCCCCACATCTGCCCTTGCTTTGCTGCCAGCGCTCTCCGGGGACACAGTGCTCCGTGCCCAAGCAAGGAGCATGCACTGATGGTGCACGGGGAAGCCAGGTCCCACAGACCCGGGGCGAGCCCGGGCTCCTGCTCTGCTCTGCAGGGAAGCAAAGCCCAGTGCGCCCACGTTTGCCGAGTGTCGGGGGCTGGGGGCTCTGCTCCCACAGGGGTCCRGGGCGGTGCAGGCAGGGATGCCCCGGCCTGGGAAGGTGAACATGGATGCTGCTGCCGGCGCCGGCTGGAAACAGCAGGGCCAGCCGGGGCGCTGGGGTCGGCTCAGCGACACGGGACTGGGTGCCGCTGGGAAAATGCAGTGACTGTTGGACCAGAGGCCACCCTGGGGAATGTGCAAGCTGGCGTTTGCTTTGCAAAGGCGATCGCTGCCCTTGTTATCCAACAGATTAAAAGGGGAGTGAAAACGCTAACCCGGAACGCACGGCCCCGCCACAGGAGCGTTGCTGGGGTGCTGTGCTGCTCGGCGGTGCAGGCAGTGCCTTCCTGCAGCGCTGAGCAAAGGGCCAGACCCGGGACCTTCACGTAGCAACGGGATGGCCGGGGGGGTCAGCAGAGCTGGCGAGAGGTCCCACGTGGGACGGAGCAAGGCAGGGGACTGAGGGAGCGGATCGCTGAAAATGGGAACAGGGCCACACGAGCACGGGGACAGCACGGAGCTGAGTGAAAAGGGAGCTGAAAGGGCCCCGGCACTGCGCCATGGGCGTCGCGGTGTAGGAGCAGCAGCGGTGGCCAGGACCACCCGGTGGGCAGCCCCCCGGGAAGGGGCTTGGCTGGCTGCCGGCCCCTTTGGCAGGGATGGGGTTTAGTCACCTCTCACYGACACCATTTGATGTTTGATCTCATTCCCAAAAAATTAAATTAAACAACTCGGTGCTCTTACGTGCAGGAAACATGTCTCCGGCTGGCTGAGAACGTCCTCCCGCGGCRGCAGCTCCCACCGAACTGCAGGCAGGACTCGAGTGGGCATCTCCTAAACCCCTGCGTGTTAACCCAGTGCTCTCCAAGCTGCCTCAAATCACCAAGTAGCTAAAACCCATGGCCCCAGATAACATTTGGGGCCGAGGGTCTGCCCGCGTGGGGGGAAGAGCCGAGCCCCCCCGGCTGAGCCCGACGCAGCTCCTGGGCCCCCCGTCTCTGTGGTGCTGAATGCGGAGGGGATTGCAGGCATCAGCCTGGCGAATTATGAAAGTCAGGATTAAAGGGCAGGGGGGGAGCAAAACACCCCGGACGCTTTTTGGCAGGCGATGAAAGGAAGGTTTAGCAGCAGCTGCCAGCTGGGAGCCGGCGGAGGGACAACTGCGGGTCCGACTCCATCCCGGGCTCCCCAGGACGGCAGCCACGGTGCATCCCCAGCACAGCCACTTTCTCTCTCCTTGCTGCAAAGCAAGAGGGACCCATGTGCTTCTCGGGCATCCTTGCTGCTTCTCTGGGTAAAGGGAGGGAGGGAAAATGGCCCCCAGCCRGGAAACCTGTGGGGAAAATGCAGTTTTAGAGCATTGCCTGCCGTCATTACCAGTGCGGGTCAGGGAGCTGCTGCTACCGAGGAGAGAGAAAAGAGGCTTCAGCTGCTTTTCAGTTGCCTTCAAGACAGATTTAGCTTTGTGGCCAGCCACAGATGGGGCTGCGTGGCCAGACCGCCTGTGAGATACAATCTGAGATCGCGCAGTGAAGCTGGAGACTTTAGTTGCTAATAGAGATACAGCAAATTAACCGAACTTAATTCGGAGGGTCACCACACAATGCTTCCACCTGTTTTGCTGTGGTTCTGCCATCTGCCACCCCTCTACCTGATGCAAAAGAGGCTTTTTTCCCTTTCTCCTGATGCCGTGGGCTTCGTTAAGTCGTGTCATATCTCATCAGGGCTGCAGTGGCAGGACAATGGGCAGCGAGAGCCGAGCTGAGGGAACATATGCAAACTTTTGGAAGCTTTCCTCGCCAGAGCCAAGGCAACCGAGGGGCTACTTAAACCGCTCTCTATATGCTGCTATGGAAAATGTTTTCATATCCAGATCTTGTTTTCCAAATGGTTAAGTGATTCTGCAAGCAGCGTATCGAACGCTGCACTCACCAGCATGCTGCACCACGCTTCAGCAAACACCGCCTCGGAAAACAGCTGCTGCTGTTTACGAGCCGAAGGAAAACGCCAACACAAGCAAACCTTTAAAGCACACGCTGCCAAAAGCTCCGTGAGGGACCACCAAGGGTCCTGTCTACAGCCCCGGTCTGCCGGAGCCAGTGGGACCGTGCCAGCTCGCAGCCTGGGTTGGGCAAGCGTTTTGGCATTCGCGGCGGGAGGATGGAGGCTTTTAGGTGCGACAGCTGAGAAAGCGTGATCTTTGACACAGCTCCCATTAGAAGAAATCCTCCCTGGAGGTCTCCCAGGCTGAGATGGGCCATATGGCAGCAAAAGTAAGTTCCCGGAGAAACCCCAAGTTCAACCCCGCACTTGGAAACCCTGCGGAGGGGCCGGCGAGGGCGAGATGCTGCCCGCCTCGCCGGCAGCCAGCTGGCCCGGGGGGGCTGGGGGAACAGGTCTCCTCCGTCGGGCTCAAACACCCACGGTTTATCTTAAGTCAGCATCAGAAGAGCAAGCTTGAGCACCCAGCTGCGGAGCGGTCTCATGGCTCCGGCCGACATGAAGCATTGCTTCACCGTAGCGGCAGTCAAGAAGAGTCCAGCACGACTACCCCCATCAGGGATATTTGCAGGGGGAAGCACTGGCAGGGTCGTTTACAACGTAACTGCCACCAGCCACACACTATGCCTTAGGTCAGCATGCCCAGGCTCCGGGGCAGGAGCCTGCCAGCCGGCGTAGCACGGCCCGGCGCGCTGGTGGCTCTACCGAAACGCCACCGTCCCCACCACCGGTGCAGTAAGTCAGGATAACTCTGTAACTTCGGACTATTACAGGCTTCAGACTGCGCGCAGGAAAGGTATTTCTTGCAAGTATTAGCACAGGCTGCAATGCCTGTGACTCACCGGGAAATTATAATGTGGCCTAGCAGAAGACAAACTGGAGAGAGGGAACAGATCACTCCTTACAGCAGAAGGATGCACGCCGAGCTGCAGCTGTCAGAAACACCGGCCGCGCTTCGGAGCTGCTGCTTGCCTTTCCTTACCGCACACGTCGGGAAAGGTGCCGGTCACCGCGCTGCCGCTGCCCACCCAGCCCAAGGTGCAGGAGGGCGATTGTGGGTACCCAACGGCATCACCTGCGCCCRGGACCTCGCGCCGTATCACACACAGCGGCAGCCACGGCGCTGATCTGAGCCAGCCCCAGCTAACCTGTGAGCTGGAGGCCAGAGCTGCTGAAGCTGCCTCCAAAGTTTGGGGTTTCTCAACAGGCCGCCTTACCTTTCCTGGCCAGCAAGGCTGGAAAAGTGAAACTACACTGTTTGCTACACACAGAGCATGTATTTTAAGATTCTGCTGCCGTATTTGTCTCCTCTGGGTCCAACACCGGTGTCCCGAATAGTACAAGAGGCGGTGGGGTGTCCTCTAAGGCAAGGCTTGGGGTGACCCCCACCCCGGGCAGGGAGCCGGTGGGGAGGTCTCACCCTGCTTCTGACCTCCCCCATGCAGGACGAGGAGGAGCCAATTCAAAACCGACAAAAAGATGTCACAGCAGAGGCACGGATCAGAAACCGCCTCCCGGGAGACGCCGCAGATGTGAAAGCCGGAGCCTGTGTGAAGGAAACGGTGAGTTCCCGGAAGGACGGTGGCACGCGGAGGGCAGCGGCCCCCCGCGCTCCTCTCCCCAGCGTTGCGGATGCTCTCCAGGGCTGTGGGTTAAATCACATTGTGCAACTGGGGACCGGCGCCGTCTGCAGCCCGCGGGGTCCCTCCCACCTCCCCGGTTGACTCTTGGCATAAACGCAGCTACGTCGGCGCCGTCACGAACTGCAAAACGCTGCGCGTAGCGTTACGCCAAGGGATCGCTGTATYGCATTCCTGGTGAAAACCATGCATCAAAATATTGTTTGCTTTCACCGCTGCCAGTGCTACAGATATTTCACAATATTGCGTGCTGAGGTTATTTCCTGAGCGTGCTGGCATTCACTCGCGGGGGAAGAGCAAGAGTGCGGTCTTTGTGGTTGCAGGGAAGACGGACAACTTCTTCCTAATTGTGAATTTGAAGGGAAACTTGTGGTCTTTGGAGGCCTAATGGGTGACGGCGCCAGGCTGCTCCGACAACGCCCCGATACAGAAAGACGTTCGGCTTTGCCAGGCCGAGCTCTGCCCCGCGCTGCTGACTGCAAAGCCAGAGCGAGACGCACGACTTCTGCGGGGAGGACGTACCTGGCCGTCACCCACCCGTCACCCACCCGTCACCCACCCGTCACCCACCCGTCGTCACCTGGCGGGAGGCACTCCCGCGACCCCAACTCCCAGCTGCTGTCTCCGGGTACCACCATAAATCGGTGACGCCTGCCGCTGACTCAGGCAACGGAAACGGCAGGCGGCGAAGCAGGAGCGGGCAAACTTCGTGTCGCTCGGCTCCGCCGGCGCGGAGCCAGAGGCCTCGGGCTTGGCCTGGCCCAGGCAAATAAAACGAAGGCGAGACGTCTCAAAACGACGCGTTCGCTCCGCACGGGCGCTGCCCGTCGTACCACGCGCCAGCCGCCGCGCCCCGGCTTTGCCTCCCCGGAACCGCGGGCTCGGCCGGGTGAGCCCGTCCCTCGCGGGAGCGCGCGCTGGGGCAGGGCTCCCGCCTGTGTTTCACCTGTGTTTACACACCTCACTATACCGATGTATACGTTGGTTGTGGGGACAAAGCTATGTCACACACACCCCCCCCCTGCACGCGGCCGTGGCCGAACCGGCCCCGCCGAGCTCGGCCTTCGGCCGCTCCCGCCCCGGCTCGGCCCGGCTCGGCGCGGGGGCGGGGGGGAACCGGCGCCGCCCGCGCGCCGCTTCCCCGCGGCGCGTGCTGCCCCCGCCCCGCCCCCTGCACAGGCCACGCCCCTCCCTCCGCTCCCGCGGCCAATCAGCAGCCGCCTCCCCGCCGGTTCCCGTGGCGGCCCGGCCGGCAGCCGCGGTGCGGGCGCGGGGTCAGGCCGGCCGTTCTCGACGACGAAGGGGAGCGGTCTCATTTGCATGAACCAATAGGAGAGAAGTATGCAAATATGGCCGGCGCGGGTTGGCCGGTCGCGGGTCGGATAACGCCCGCGGGGCGCCTTTGTGCCGCAGAGGCGGCGGCGGCGGCGCGGAGCGAGCGGGGCGGGCACCGGCACCGGCACCGGCACCGGCACCGGCACCGGCACCGGCACCGGCACCGGCACCGGCACCGGCACCGGCACCTCCCCGCGGCTGCACTATGACTCTGGAGGAGCTGCCTGGGGATCACCGCACCGCCGGGAGGTACGGGTACGGGTACGGGTACGGGTACGGGTACGGTACGCGGGGGTGCGGAGGCGGTGTTGGCCCCGGGTGACGGCGGCCTGTCTCTGCTTGTCCCGGCGGCAGGATGGAGCAGGCGGGGGACGCGCTGGAGGAGGTGCTGAGCAAGGCGCTGAGCCAGCGGAGCCTCACCCTCGGTGTCTACGAGGCCGCCAAGCTGCTCAACGTGTG
>JAYKAV010001886.1:48904-65977 GCA_035582835.1 Phoebastria nigripes | reverse complement strand
TTTTGAAATAAAGTTTAAACTCCATCCCTTTGTCCTGGGTTTTATTTTCTTACCCTGTTCATTAGTGTACAGTCAAAAGGGCTCATTTGGCAGCTGCTTCCTTGTCCTGGCCACGGGCAAGGTCCTGTTGCGCTGGTCCGGTGTGGCTTTATTCCTAGCCCCTCCCAAGCCATTTAATGAAAAAGCAGCTGATGTGCTGCGGGAAATGTTGGAAATGTTATTTATTTTTCTTGAACGCTGCCATTTAACAGCAGAGGTTAAAAAAAAAAAACAAAACAAAAAAAAACACCAAAAAAACCCCCACAACTCTTGAGTCTTCTTGGAAGGCGGGGAAACCTGATTCCTCGTAGGAGGAAAACTCGACCCGATGTTTCCTTTCCCAGGCAGGCGTCTGGCCAAGCGCTGCTCCGCAGGCTGCTGCAACCCCTCCTGGAGTTGTTCCCCGTGCGCCCCAGCACTGCCCGTGCCCCCCGGGGTTAGGAGGTTTCTGTGCCGGCCTCCTCTTTTAATCACATATATACGCCGGCACACAAAAAGCCGTACTCCCTGTGGCAGAAATCTCTCTCCAGGCCCCAAGAAGAGCAGGAAAACAGCCTCCCTCACACCCACGCCGCTTGCTGCCGGCAAGAGCCCTGCGCCGCCCACGCTCCCGCCGCCGCGCTGCCCGGGGGAGGCCGCAGGGACGCCGGTGACCTACATCGGGGCTTCCCTAATTGCACGTGTGTGCCGCACCCCGGTGCGCTGCCTGGCGGCACCCGCCTTGGATGCCGCCCAGCTCGCCGGACCCCACAGCCCTCCCTGTGCAGCCCAGCAGTGGCAGCGGGGGGGGGTGGGGGTGTCACTTTGTCCCCAGCCTCAGCAGGATCGGTGCCCCGCTGCCTCCGGCGGGTGCCAGCCCAGCCGGGTGGCGAGGCTGGACCAGTTCTCCCGCTCCCTGGACGCACGGGACGGCACGCTCCGGCACGAGGCCGCCCATCCCCGTGCTGCAGGGCCACGTCTCCCATTCCACAGCGGCCTCGCGCCGTCTCCGGTGCGTAGCTCAGGACCGGGCAGGAGAGCACCGGAGCAGCACCRCCATCAGCCCATGGCTGCCGCTCGCTGCCCACCACAGCACGGGCCCGAGGAAGAAGCACGGCGAGCCCCRGCAGCAGCCAGCACCAAGGAGGCTGGGTCAGGCTGCGACGCGGCAGCTGCACAAAATGGGAGTTTTCTGAACATAGTATTTTTAGCTTCATTACTAGGGCATGTATTCAGCATCAGCATTTCAAAAGCAAATACACTCCCAGGAGTTGATCTGCTGGCTGTTGCCTCCATTCGCAGGTATTTTAAAAATCCTCTTTCTGTTGCACGTTACTTTAGCAGCACAAACGGAAGATCTTGAAGAAAAAGTTTAACCAGGGCTGACCATAAACATGTGCAAATCCYGCGCTGGGGATCTTTTGCTCCTCTGCTGTTGTACACCAGACGCTCTGTTGCTCTTCCCTAAGTGCGTAACAGAGGGTGGGTGGATCAATCACATTTTTGGAATTCAAATTAATTACAAACATTTGCAATTTCACTGAGCTTGACCTTGAGCAGAACTCCCCCCCCCCCCAAATCCCTGGTTTCTCCTCCTGTCTCCACGCTACAAACTGCCTGGCCAGGACCCACAGGGGCCAGCACACACCCGTGCACCCAAACGCTCTTTTTTTCCCCCCCAAACCAGCCAGCTCTGAGGAGGGAGAGGGGTCCCCATCTGGCTGCATGCCAAGCCCTCCCAAAAACACCCAGGCGAGAGGGGCTCCGGCCCCCCGAGCACCCACAGCCAGAATCGGCAAAAGCCAGACCGGAGCCCAGCAGCTCGGGGAAGCACCGGCTGCCGGAGAGGCAGGAAGGGTGCCAGGAGAGGCGGGAAGGGCGTACAACGCGTACCGGGAAGGACGTTAATTCCGATAACCAGCCCAAAGGAGGAGTAAGTGGCAGCTGCACGCGGCGATGGGACATTTTCGGAACTCCGGAGTGGGGCCTGGAGAGCTGGACTTGAGATCCTGCTCTGCCCCCCGATCACTGCACCCCTCATTTAAAATGGGTGCTGGTTTGGGGCTTAATTGCACTGCAGCCTCAAAACCAAAAACCATCAAGACAAGAGCGACAAGTTCAAGCAAAATCTGATCATTTTTGGCAAAGCGCAGCCCCAGGGGATGGCCCCGGGCGGGGGGGGACACACCTGCGCTCCGGGGCTGGGGATGGCGGCCCCGCAGCCGGCACGCCGAGCTAAGCCAGACGAGGGATGGGTCAGGATTGCCTGGGGATAAAGGATGTGGAAAGTATAAAAAAAGAAAAAAAAAAAAAAAAAAAATTATCTCCCCCCAACAGAACCAAGGCTTTACCAAGGGTCTTTAATAAATCTAAACTTTTGTGGTTTTTTTTTTGTTTTGGTTTTTTTTTTTTTTTTTTTTTTTTTTTAAATAAAGAACAGCCAGCTTCTGTCACTGCTCCGGGGCCGAGATGCCCTGCAGCTCTCACCCCTGCGGCCGTGCTCATCCAATAAACCCCCCTGATGCCCAGCCCAGAAGAACTGTGAGCAGATCTTGTGAGATCTCCTTTTTTGCCCCCTTTTAACCCCCTCGGTTTGATATCTACCTGAGACAAGATTTAAACACGACCTGCAAGCAGGCTTGAGGGTCTCGGTAGGCGCACCCCAGCCATCCCACCCGGGGGCTGCAGAAGACCTGTCCTGCTGTCACCCGATGCTACGGGGACAGTCAGGTTCTTTTGGGGACCCTTGGCAGATTAGGGGGGGTCAGGAGCAGGGGGTACCGGTCACACCTGCACCAGGTCATCCCCATCCCAACCCCCYCACCACCCTTCCCACGGAGGAAACACCCAGCGCAGCACCAGCGAGTCCAACCTTTGCAGCTCACCAGCTCCAGGAAAATGAACGATGATAAGCTGGGAGCATAGAAAAAGCAGAAACATTTTAGCAACAGGCTATTTTAGCAAAAGCCAGGTCTCCAAACCACCAACCAGCCCTTCTCCCTTTCATGCAACACAGCATTAAAGAGTCAAATTAGAAAATACAGAGAAAAAACACAAATTACAAGCTGGCTGCTTAATTTATGGGGGAAAAAAGGAATAAATACCCATTCCAGAGTGGTATTGGGTTCACTTGACATAAAAGAGACCATGTCACCTCYGTGGGTTCCCCCCGGCAGCTGTGGGTGCAGATGGTCTCATTTCTTCTTTTTCATTCTACTACAGCAGTCTGTATTTCCCCTGAATTTTACAATTCCTGTTCTTTCATGGGAGTATTTATAGCAAAAGAGCAAAGTGCAAAGGCAACCGCTCAAGTTTTCGCATGTCCCTATATATTGCATTTAAAAAATAAAGAGTTTACTGAAAGTCTATACATTAAACGCTGTCAGAAGCAGGCAGTTGCATGCTGCTGGGTTAGCCCATGATCTCAAGTCTTCCACCTAAAACTGAGAAAGCACCTGAAAAAAAACTGGCATGGTGTTTTTAATCCTACGTCTGATCACCGATGCGATCACGGCCACCTACAATCAATCCTTTTGTTCTCCGGATGTGTAAGCAAGTGTGAAATAGATGCTGGCATAAATCTTGCCCCAGCGCCGCAAGGATGTCAAAACTGCGTGGAAAAAGTTGAAAAATACACTTAACTCGGCCACGGGACTGGGACAGAGCCACAGCCGGGGCACGCTCGACGTCGGCTTGACAAATGCCGCTGGGGGGTTCGTAGGAGAGGAGTGACAGAGCGAGCCCGAGGAACGTGCCAGAAGCTCTTTATTAGAAAGTACAGAGTTAAGCTCCACTATGGACGCGGCGTGATGGGTGGGAATGACGGGAGGTGGCCRTGCTCCAGCTCAGGGCAGAGTGCCGGCCGGATCCCACAGCTGGATCGCCGGCCAGATCCCACACCTGGATCGCCAACCAGTCCCTGCTGCAGGCTTTATTTAAGGGCAGACAATAGAGAAAAGAAGCCAGACACGAACAGCATCTCCACAGCTACACAGGTGATCTTTTTTTTGGGGGGGCAGGGAGCTTTAACAAAATAGAAATGCAGATTACTATGGGGACAACAGATTGATGGGAGAACAACATTCAGGCAACAGCATGAGGTTATTTACCCTCCCCGCGCCCCACGTACCTGCCTGCACACTTCTGAGCACAGCTGGAGTTCCCTCAACAGTTACAGTCTTGCATACCCAAACTAAGTTAATTACTATTTTTAACAAGACGTGTTATAAAATGATAGACACAAACACAGTAAAAAAAAAAAAATTAGTGTGGATCTACATTATTGTTTTTTAAATTGTCACTAGAAAAATACTCTAATTATAAAAATAATTTGCATGTAAGCACAATAAGCAGTACAATTTTCTGTCAGTCTTGTATGTCGATTTTTGAACTCTGTTAAAGAGGCTTGTTAAACAAATATATAATTTCTCAATATATATCAATAGTGTGTATATAATTTAATATAGAAATGACAAATATGCAACGTAAGACAGTAAATTACAAGTGGTTAATGAATTCTGTAAGTATCATTACAGAAATGCACAGTTATGGCAGATCGCAACTTCAACCTCTGAACCACCAGCTACAGAGAAAGACATTTGTAGCCAGCTGAAGTCAGTATTATTTTCAATCCCTTCAAAGTTTTCTGTTAATACGCAATGTTTGTATAAATATACTATTAAAGTTTTTATATATATATATATACACACACACACACGCAGAGAAAGACTTTTTTATTATGTGTGTATATAAAATCACTTACTTGATGGAAAGGCCCTCCATTTATATCTGTATAACCACAATCTGGATATAATTTGGCATTTTTCCCCTTTAAAAATGAATTTAAGAGAGTCAAATTCTGACTCCCTGCACAAAACATAACCGGGACTTCGAGTGACAGAACCATGCCTCCAGCTCAGCACAAAGCCAGGGCAGTACTAGCTTGCAGCCTTTGATTCTTTTGACAGGGTTTTTTTTATACTAACACAGATTTTCAATTAGAGAAGATAATTCAGAGAAGCAGAATCAAAGCTGCAAATTCAGCTTTTTCAACTCCTCTTAAAAAGCAGGAAAATAAATCCGCAGATCTCTGATTCTCAACACTTCAGGTTTTACACTTAAAAAAAATCTCTGTCAAGAGAAGCCAACATAAGGAAGGATACAGGCATGGCTCCCTGGAGTTCACCAGCAGTTGCTATGAACATTTTTCAAGGTAGCTTTTGCTAGATAATGCACTTCCAAATGTGCCTGTGCATAAACTAACACAGGTACACCACCCCCCCCCCCCCCCCGCCCCGCATACATAATTTAAAAAAAAATGTAAACCCAATGATGTTCAACCAGGTTTCTACACCTTTGCCTCTGCTCTGTCAGCAAAGCTCAGGCAACTTTGGTCTTGTTTGTGTAACTTGAAAAACGAAACCGGGACCCACTCCTGCAGAGGACAAGACCCCCGGCTCGCCCTGCCCGTCCCACCGCAGGGACGCTGGCGCAGCGCTCCCGGGCTCGACGCCCAAGACCCCATTCCCTTGGACAAGAAAGAATTTAATTCAGTTTGAAACCTCGCTTCCTAATAAAGATAGGGAACAGAAGAAATGCTTTAGAAAGCTTAAGAAATCATTTATACGCTTGGTAAAAGAACGGCCGCTCTTACACAGTTAATAGCTGGTACCTTACAGAGTATTTGCGTATATGCCCGCCGGTGGCTGGCTTTGCCCAGGAGGGCTGCGGAGGAGCTGCCGCTCTCCTATAACAAAATGCAGGTCTTCTTGTCCTTGAAAGGGTTCTCAGAAGCAGGTATGCCCATTAGCAACGGATCTTTCTTGGCGTGTTCTTCACAGTAGAGCATTAGGTCTGCTGATGCTTTTGACACCTGCAGAAGATGGGGGGGGGGGGGGGGGGGGGGCGAAAAAAACCCAGCCCGTTAAATGGTATTTCCCCATAACTGGTAACATGACCAAACATGCTGAGAGCTGCCGATGGGTACCAAGTCCCTGCACAGGATGGGAGAGGTGCTTGGAGATCAACACGCTCTCTGGGGCCCCGTCTCCTGTGAAGACACGCTGCCACCGGCTTGCTCCGGCTTTATCGGCAGGGAGGGGAAAGGGATGGAGCCCAGTGCTTGTCTGGGCTACTTTGTGACACCCAGCAAAAGTACCACTCGGCTCCTACACGGCTTCTACAGAACACTAAAAATAAACAGGAGAAGGTTCAAAATAATACAGTAGGTTCGTAACGAGGAACTTCTCATCTATAAAGTTGGGGACAGTAAACAGATGTGTCCTCAGATGACTAGTCGTTCCAGGAACGCGGCGCAGCGTCCCTCCTCGCACGGCCCCGCTCCCGGCCCCCGTCGCCTGAGGAAGGGCACTGCTGCTCTGCGGATCTGGACATTTGTTCTGCTGGCCTTCAAAAGGGGCTGGGCAGCAATTCAAGCAGCCCGACAAAATCCGAGAAGGCAATATTACTAGCGCAGCCAATATCCTATCCCTGCTAGCTGGAAAAAAAGTTTGGTTTCTTTTTTGCCTTAAGTTAAAGGAATCCAGTTTCTGCTACCTTCTTTTTTTTATAATATCCCTACACATTCACTTTCCTTGCAGACGTAGCATTCAGCCAGCCAAAGGATGGAACAAAATCACAGAATTAACACAATATGCGTGAAACTGGAAACTCATACCTGCCTTCTGTTTCACACATTTGATTGGCACTTCATCTTTTGCTTTGCTTCTCCTACAAGTCCATAAAGCACCGAGCTACCTGAAGATACTGCTGGTAAGTGGCCACAAGAATTAGATTTATTCAGGTTTGTTGGGCTGAAACATAAATGTCATATTCTAAGATGGGGAAAAAAAAAAAAGAACTGTGGGCACACACATGCACACACGGACTCCCTTACCTTATCACCCTACAGCTGGAAGGGGGAAAAAAGCAAAAAAAAGAGGGGTGGAGAAGGATGTGCTCTCACCTTTATTCTTTCTATTGAGGCTTCTATTCTTAACTGCTGGACAGTCCTTCGGGCCTGGGCTATGTTGTTGGTTGTGCTAGCCGTTTTGCCAGACATTTTCAGTGAAGCAGTGGAGCTCTGTTTTGAAAGACAGCAGGTTATTTTTCCAGAAGGTGGCACAGCACGTTAAACTGMTTTTACACAAAGGCAACCGCGACACGCTGCAAAAAGTGCCTTTTTTTTTTTTTTTTTTAATTATTTCGCACAAGAGGACCAGTCAGCCGAGAAGCAGCTCGGCAAACGATGCTCTGCAACCAAAACACCCTCCAGAAAAAACGCATTGAGCTCTAGTGCATCCTATCACTTCACTCTTCCGTGTGTTAACGGGCAATATGGGTTTATCGACTCGTGCTTTTCCCAAGGCGGAGGGCAGCCAGCACCGCACCGTGCGCCCACCCCTACGCCTGCCATTTGCCCAGGGGCTGGATGCAGCACGGTCAGTCTCTGCACCAGCCACTGCCCTGCGGCGGGACGGATCCTGCCGCGTGGGAAGGGACAGTCACCCCAGGTGGGGCCGGGAGGGAGGAGAGCTGCCGCCCGCCTGACCGAGCGCTGGGACCGAGAAGCGTCCCCTCCTCTCCCTCTTGCAGATGGAGGAGGATTTCACGGCCAGTTTCTGCCCCTTCGCTGAGCCCGCTGAGGTGAGGAGGACGAGCAGGGGCACAGCCACATCAACCATGCCAGCCCGGCCTCTYCGCCTCCTTCGCCCCTCTCCGGCCAGGCTGCGTTTCAGGTCTGCAGCAGCCCAGCAGCAGCTTTACAACACGTCGGAGGAAAGGGAAAACAAGAAGGCAAAGTTCAGAGATGCGCTCCCGGCTGCCGTCTGCTCCCATGTGGCCATATATGGGGGGGTGGCAGAAAAAAAAAGAGCGGCTCCGGGACTTTCCTTCTCTGGGTAAGAATGCAAAGCATCAATCCTGACATGGGGCCRGCGTTTGGATGGTGTCCAGCAAGAAGGGAGGACGCTCTCTGCTGGGCTCAGCCGGCCGGTCCGGCAGCGATTCAAGCAGTTTTTGCAGCTTGAGCCCTCACTTGCAGCTACCCACGGCATGTCCACAAGCGGCACGAAGGCAGCACGTGCCACCAGCTTACAGGGGAGCCCAGCCCGTGCCAGGATGCCACGCGGTTCCCTGTGAGTTGGACCAAGGAAAAAGACATGCTCCTGACCCCACCAAAGAGCAAGGGGTGAACCAGGATCGTACGCGTGCGACCATATCCAGACAAGGAAGGCAGCCCGCCCGCCAGCCCTGACTCAAGACCAGGTCCAAGAGGAGAGGCAGCACCAGTAAACAGTTAAGGGTCAGTTTTGCTGGTGCTGGCACTGCTGTCCCTGAGCAGCTTTACTGCAGGTGCTCTGCAACTAAGACCCAAACGAGGTTCCTTCATCACGTCTGCAAAAGTATGCTTAGCTGCACGCTCTAAGTCAGCGCTCTGCTGGCATTTACACTGCTCGGGATCTGGAGGTCTTAACCTCCTGGTGGTCCCAGAAAACCTCAGCTTCTCCAGCTGTACATGACTCACATGGCATGCTCGAGCCTGCCCTGGCTTATGGGACCACCATGAGCTGTCCCTTCGCCCGTGCCACACTGAAGGCCACCTTGCCCCATCTCCCTGCAGCACCCTTCCTGCTGCGTGCCCCCGGCACGCCCCGCCGTTTCTCATCCCGTGTAGCCATCCAACCCCGGCTGCTGGAAGGAAACCACCCGTGCACGGAGCAGCAGGAGCAGGGAAGGGCTGAGGATTGTGCAGCATTGCATTCAAAAGAATATCCCTACAGGCATCGCAGCAGCAAAGAGCTTATTGCTAAATTATTCAGGTACCCAGGAGTTCAAAGAGCAGCTGGTTTAGGACAGCCCTAGCCTGTGAAACTGTCCTTTCTGTGCCAATCCTTGCACGCAGTCTCTAGCAGGACYGTGCACAAACCCTGCCGTTTGTTTTCCACAGATCCACGAGAATAATTGGCTCCATGGTGCTGTGCTTAAATCATTTATTGCATTACAGGGACGCGAGTCCAATGTAGCTACATGTGACCTTTCCAAGCGCTGCATACAGCGTTTCCTTGTAGGCTTCAGGTTTCTCACGCCTCGGCCTGGGTAGCAGCACTGTTTTTCCAGCCGGTGCTCGTGCCTGCCCAGCTAGCTGGGAACAGCGTCCTTTTGTACCAAGTCCCCGTTTCGGCACATTTCTAGGCTGCTCAGCAGGGCCCAGACTTTCAAAATTTTTCTCTCCCTCTACAGAAACCAGCCCAGGGTTTGAAGTTCACCCTCAGTGCGTGTCAAGCCAATACAGCCCTCACCGGTGGAACGCACCCATGGTAGACGTGGGATGCCCACAAAACACTGCCACGCACCCCCAGCTCTCCTCCGACAGCAGCGCCGGCACCCATGGGTGCTTTCTGTTGGCCGGGAACTGTGCACAGCCAGCAGCAAGCACCCCTCGCACGGCATCCTCAGCATTTTCTGTTAGGAGCGATCCACTGACCCACGCTCCTGTGGCACCGAGCGCACTCAGCTTCCTCCGCAGCCCTGCGATCTACCGGTGAGAAGTACCACAAGTGGTGTGCTAACTGGTATTTCGTGCTTTACAGCTCACGGCTGAYTTCTGCTGCTCTTCTAACATCCCAGCAGTGAAACGCAAATGAAGCAACCTGCTGTTTTTCCCAGTTACATCTGCACCAGTAATGGCAAAGCCCAGCAAGAGCGGGATCAGGCTGCACGCGGCGAGCGGCATTGCAGAGTGAACGCCGGCGGTGAGCTGCAACGAGAGCAGCGCGGGGATGCTGCCATAGCTGGGGAACCAGCAGCGGGATGCGGGGGGACCTTCCTTGCAACGGCTTTGGGCAGAGTAACTGCCAAGCGGCAGGTAACGCCTCCCGCTCGGGCGCAGGTAGGAGGGACATTCATAATTGGTATTAGGTATCACTAAAAACTTATTTCTTGAAACAAATATTAAGAGCATGCTCATGAATCTCTCCAATCTGTATGAATCCGAGTGGCCATATAACAGCCCCCTATTTAGCTCGCTGGCCTACTTTCCCAGTAACTCTTTGCATCCAGGAGCAGGAGACAAGCACGAAACCCAGAACTAGTTTAAATGCTGCATATACTCCAAATGACCGATTTCAGGGCAAATCACAGAAGGTCTTTTGTAATTTTAGAACCTTGAAACGCGTGCCAGTTCAGAGATCACAGCTCCGAGCACGCGCCCTGCAGCAGGCGAGGCACCGGCCATTTCAGGGACATGCTGCATCTGAAGCGTCTACCTTCCACTCCTCTAAATATTTCCTCCCCGGGTTTCTGCACGCAGCTACCACGAGTAAAGCTGCAGCAAAGTTAAGGAAATTTGAGCGGAGCAGATGCCCGTGACACAGAGGCCGGGGAAGCCGGGCTGGCAGCACATGCTGCCGGCTGACTCATCCCGGCTGTGCAGAAGGACAGCTTGTAAACCATGGTTGCTTCACCTTCGCAATAGCTGGGTCAGTAACCCAAGCCTCGCTCGGTGGCAGTCATCCACTGCCCCTGCTCCCCACAAGCCCTTCATCGCCCCAAAATTTCCCCAAAGTTCCCGCTGTGCTCCAGAGAAGTCACCTATGGACCGAGTTGCACATGATTCACTGCTTACCACCCATGGAAGGTAATTAATGCGAAATTAAAAAAAGCCAACAGGATTTTTCCTCTGTGAAGCAGCGTTCCCGCTATGACACCATCTTAATGGAAGACACAGGCACTCATCCTCACTCGGCACCTCTCGCCCCACGGTGCTGCATTCAGAGCGGCATGAAGGAGACAAGCCAGGACTGTCTGCACAAAAGCAGCTCATCCTCCAGCCCTGCAAGCCTCTTCCAGCCTTCATTTAATCCATGCACTTTGAGGCAGGAGGTGACAAAGCCAAACCATGAGCCAGAGCAGGGCAGCTGAGACACAGCCGTGACCATGCAGCGCCGGGAGCACCGGGCGTGAGCGAGTCCACGGACCCCCCCTCCCAGGAACGGTGCTGGTTTTGCTGGAGCGGGGCTGCCATCGCCCAGCGCTGCCGGCTACTTACTGGGCACGGCCGCGGGTACGGAGTTTTGGGAGCGGTGCTTGCTCTAGGGAGGTGTGAAGTCTTTGCATGCTTTGGCTGTGAGGAAGAGAGTTAGAGATGCATGGGTGTCTGAAATACCCTCTGTATCAACATCAYGACACAAACTCTCAGTTACTAACCCAGATCCACCATATTACAGTCGAGTTATTGCTAATCACAGAGCTGTAACATCCCACAGTAAGTACACAGTGTATGTGTCTTGAATTACTAATATTTGTAGCACCAAATATTAAAATGCATTTTGATGCCACATTTAGTGATTCAATCTGCAAATTACTCAAGAGAAGGAGGAGTGCTGACTGACACAGCATAAACACATTTGTCTGGAAATAGTCGTAAATCTGTTCGTAAAGGTTGAATAGTTAGACGTTTTGCTTTATTGCTGGGAAAGGGCAAGCTACTTGGATCATGTTTCTCGTTGTAAGTGATGATGAGAGGTGTACGTTGAACGCATGTCATATTATTTGTAAAATACAAAGTGAAATCTCTCTGGAATTCAAGGCAAAGGCTGTGGTGCATTAACCGCCTCCAACATAAGCCCTGCAGTGCCGTGACACAGACAAGAAGATCTTTTCCAGTTCAAGTCAGTGATGGCCAACTCAACAAGCCGGGGAGGCTTACACCACGCCGGGCAATGCAGGAATGCATTGTGGGCTTCACCACAAACACAAAAGCAGACTTTTATAAAATCAGGAGAATTACCTCACATCCCGAGGAGCGGGCCATGTTTTAGCTGATGTGAATTGGCAGGGTCAGGACCACATCCAGGGCTTGGTGCCACAGGGCGGGGGACACCATGGCCACGGGGGAGCACGGGCTGCTTTGCAGCAGACCTGCACGTGGATCCTGACCTCTACCAGCCGCTCACCAGAGGCAGCGAGAAGGACCTGGAGCTCCTGTGACTCTCGACAGCAGCACCCGAGCTGGGACACGTGTAAGCTCTGCTGGTAAACCTGCCCCATGATTTTGCGATGCTGTTGCCAGACGACCTGCACATCTTGGCACACCGGGATCACGCAAAGAGCTGCAGCCTCAGATCCAACGGATAACACAAGCAGGCTGCACTCCACAGCACTGCCTGCTCATTTAAAACAGCATTCAGAAATGTAATAGGAGACTTCTGTCACTAGACTTTTGGGGCATTTAACCTGATAATTTGAGGCATTTAATTATTGCAAAGCTAATTGTTAAGCTAGAGTTCCTAGAAAGGAAGTTTAAAAGGACACAGATTTTGTGGGTTTTTGTTCAACGCTTCCTGCCTTTGCCGGCGTGCCATGAGAAGTGGGCAGGGGGATGGCTGCTCTGCGGCCACAGCCCCCTTCCAACACACAAAAATAGCACCTGGACCCTGTTCTGCTCAAAGCCATTAATACATTCGAGCCCAAATTTTGAGACTCCTTCCCACTGAAAGCAATTGATTGCAATGGGGAACTACCAGACCAGGGGCTTTGCTGGATCTGGGTTTCCTTGTCTAATCCTGGCACTTAGGCTGCAGAGTCCAACCGGGACTTCTGCTCAATATGTAAATGAGGCTTAACTCATTTGTAAATGGTAACGGGATCACCCTTGCAGGCAGTGCCTCCCCCTGCCCCCCCCAGCACAGCCCCCAGGGCTGCTCGCTGCTGCGACCCCCACGCTGGCACCCAATGCGGGGTTGCAGACCGTGCTCCCAGGTAGGCAACACCATGCCTAGATGCCCAAAGCAAGGCACAGCTTGCTGAGAACATCAGCAACCCTTCCCCGGGCCCAAGGAGAGGTGCTGATGCCATCTCTGGAGGATATTCTTGCAATGGGATTGTAATTCCTATAAGAAGTCCTCCTGCACCATCAGCAGCGGAGGAAAATGACCCTGCTCCTGATGGAGAGCGAGTCCACAGACACCAAGTGGGAGACATGCAAATACAAAACAGCGTCTTGGCTATGTGGAACTGAAATGGTAGAAGAGGAATTTAAAGGGAATTTCTCATGTTTAGGTAGTACTCTTAAGAAAAGATAATAGATAAGAGACTATTGGCTCCTTTGGGAAATTTACTCTGCAAAGAATACAGTGAGAAATCAGAAGATCCTACCTTTTGGGGGTTTTGGTTTTGATCAGAATAAAAACCACAGGATCAGAGCGCTGCCTTCACACCGCTCTCCCTGCCTCCTCATCACCAGCATCAGAGGGCATCTGGCCAGAACCTCTGCAGGACCCTGGGGCCGAGGCGGCCGATTGACTCGTGAAACAGGCACAGGCGTGCTGAACCCAACAGCCTCGCTGCAGCGCAGGTATTGCCCAGAAGGACCCGCAGAAGATGGACACAGCTGCAAAAGCTTCCCCATACCCGACAGGCTCCCACGTTCGTGAAAAATGAGACTTCCAACCAAGAACCTCCAGCACGCGCTGTTAGAACTGATAAATGCAGCTGCTGAATTTGATAATGAACTCTGCTGGTGCGTTGCACACTGTCTGCGAGTGCTTTAAAATAATCATTGCTGGAATAACAAGGAGCTGTTTCACACGGATACAAAAGAAGCACAGATCCACTACAAACTGAGCCCAAACTCCCATTCCAGACCCTATAGTTTTCACTTACTATATTGAAAAACTACAGTGCGAAAAAAAACCAACCCAAAGCAATTTATTTTTATGAAGTAAAGCATGCACCTCTGAGAAGTAAGATAGTTCAACATTTGCCGATTCCTCTAATTTTAGTAGTACTTTTTTTTTTTTTTAAAGACATAAGGTTAAAAAACAATTACTGCAAAATTAAAAGATAAACTGTTCTCCTCTCATTTCACTGGGGCAAGCCTAGGCTGACTTTGTTCAGCCTTCCCTTCCCCACCCCCAAGCCACAGCCCCAAAACCCCTTTTACCACTGGAGAGGTTCGAGTTTCTCYGGAGTCCCTTCCCATCCTACATAAATGACCTCGTTAGGAAAGTTTCAGTGCTTATTTTCCCAGCTGGTTAGCTTTGTTAATAAATTAGATGTTTAAAACAAAACAAAACAGAACAAAACAACCAAACCCAAACCATAACATTTGAAAATTAAATTGCTGTGTTTCCTCATCTTCAAACAAACATAAGCAGCATTACTTTAATAGTCCTCCTAAGATTACTAAATATCTTCTACAGAGAGATTTACAAACAACTAGGTCATCACCCAATAATACTGTTTTCCCTCCGACTTCCTGGCAACCTACGCTATTAACTACGCTGCTGCGGCCACCATGAGCCGCAGGATTTCTCGTAGGGTACGCTTGATTTCAGACAACAGCAACAAACTGCATAAAACTCTGCAGATCTCTATCGGGGGGTGTACGGAGTTCTGCAGAACTTGGGATTTCGTGTCCTCGGAGCCCAGGGCAGGGCTTTCTGGGACAGGGATGTCTCCAGGGATGTCTCCCAGGAGAATGAAGTCACTCTCTAAAGAAAAGACCACTCAGTCGGGGAGAGCCCTGCTCCAATTTCTGGGGAACAAGCCTTCACGCTCAACAGGCAGCCCTCAACCGAAAGCAAAGACGCCCCGAGAGCCAAACTCACCCCATCACTTTTCTCAGCGGGATCTCTCGTGTCCCCCAGCACTCACAGTCACAACTACTCATTCTCTATTAAAGGGACCAAAACCAAAGTTCCAACAAGTTTTTCAGTTCACCACCTAAGACAAAACATGGCTGGTGTGATCTCGCGCTGTTCTAGGCAGGAGGCGAGCCGGGGGTCCCCTGCGCCCSCTGCCGTAGGAACACACCGTGAGTGACAACCCCGGTCCCCTGCAAGCGATAACGCCGAACAAGGGTTTGCCAGACCTGAGGTTGACGATGACAGAGATTCCCTAGCCCCAGAGCAGCTGYGGGCATGGCTGCAACTCTCACTTGTCTCTGACTCATAACCTAAAAAGAGACAAAATAATCAGTCCCACCAACAGCCTTCTCTGGCCATCGTGCCGAAGGCAAAGCCTTTCTGCAGAAAGTGCTCTGAAAACATGAACAGCTACATTTGAAAACAGACAGGGTATGTGTTTTCCAGCTGTGCTGRCTGGTCTAATAAAACAAGCAAGCTTTCGTGCCCGTGCTTCATGTCGGCTAGCGAGGGGCTCGCAGGTTTGTCTGCCTTCTCCAGCTATGCCACCCCACAACCCTGCCCTTCGGTCCCCCCAGCTGCAAGGCCACTGCCGCAGCACTGCGTTTCTTGAGTGAGCCGGGACGATCTATCTTTATTTTCAGTCCCAAGCACATCGCGCAGCTTTGACTTTCCCCTTCTTAATACAGGGAGACTGCAGGAGCAGAAAGRTGCAGCGAGACGGACAACTGGAAGAAGAGTTTCCATTGCAGCAGCATTAACCCCGCTGGGACCCCTCGGCTTCCCGCAGAGACGACCGACGTCCAGGCCACCAAACACCACCGCACACGCTACCGTGTGCTCGTGGTCACCTCTTGCCCTTTTTCGCTGTTCATCCCTACCCCTGCTCTGTTTGAAAGTTGTCAAAAGTGAGAAGAATGATCATGGGAAAGGTACTAATAACAATGGGAGGGAGCAAGGCTGCCTGCCCTCTCCAGGTACCGCAGGCTTGCAGAGGCACATGCTGGGCTAGGACTCTGTAATTAACAGCAGAGTCAACAAACGAAGGCAGCAAATATGCCAGTGGGAAAGCTTAGCTCATCTTTTGGGGAAAATACCTTTTTGCACAGAAAACTGAGGACTTAGGTTTGTTTAAAAGAGGAGAATGCTCACCAGCCGCACTCTGCCAGGCAAAGGTTCAACCACTAAGAGCAGAACACGGGAAACTTCCAGCGCACTTCATGCAGGCCATACACCTGCATTTTTTTCTTTCTTATAAATAACAACAGGAACACCTACAAACAGGTGGAGCTGCCCCTCTTCCCTAGAAAAACCCTATTTTTCAAGGTCTTGCCCTATTTCTTTCTGCAGGCTTTAGGTAAAGAGGTTACAATGCAGCAGGCGCTCAGAACAGCAGCCCCAGCAAGTACGCGGCTGGGCATCGAACTGGAGCCCCAACCCGGATAATTAAACACCRATGTATTTTTTTTTACTCTTTTAGATCCAGGACTTACGAACCACCTGCTGAGTGACATGTAATTAAATCATCTCTGCTAAAGTACACCCAGGAATGGCCCAGCAGCTCTGCCTGGCAAACAGTTCCCTATTCACTCCAGTTACGTAAACTCAGCTTATACTGCAGCTCCGAACCCYAGCCAGCAGCGGAAAAAAGGTTCAAAAGGGTATCTCCTTACTATTTCTTTTGAAGTAAAATAGCTTTTAAGTTGAGTAACTCAAAACTGTAGATCAATAGAGTGGATTGAACAAAACACAAAACGACAACACTAAAAACTATGGCATCTAAAATCGTACAAGATGTGCAGGGCTTTAACACACTGTCAGCCTCTGGTTTTCCAGGGTGACAGCTCACAGCTGGGGGTCGGCACAAATCTGAAGTTACAGCTAATCTGCAAATGGAAGTTTCTAAGGCATCTCCTTTTCCAAGCCATAGAAGCCGTGCTGTGGGCGATAAGGGCTCTGCAAGGCGGAGATGCCCTCAGCACTCGGCCCTCGGCACAGGGGCTGCAGGGAGGTGGCGGCACGGGAGGCTTCAAATTCGGCAAGGAAACAGTGGGCAAAGAAGGACACGAGGAGTTCCAAAACCAGAGAGGGATGCCAGCCTTCCYGGTGACCCCCCGTCCCCCYGCAGCACGCTGCCGGGGATGCTGGYAGAGGGGATCCCTCCTCGCCAAGGGCATTGCACAGCACCCACCGCAAACGGCCCTGCAGCAGCACCAGCCTTTGCTCGGGTGCCCGGGGGGCTGCCCCTGCCGCACCCCCGCGGGACAGAAGACCATGCACCCCAGGGAGCTGCCRCCGCTGCTCCCGTGCCCAGCGCTGAATCGCTGCCGGGAGCTCCTCCAGCCCGGAAATGTTTGGATGCTGATGCTGCTGCCTGCTTGAGCCTGCTAGAACAAAAAAAAAAAAAAAA
>JAYKAV010001886.1:34717-48849 GCA_035582835.1 Phoebastria nigripes | reverse complement strand
CCCGAAACAAACACCACCATGGAAATTATTTTGCTCTCCTTAAAAACACAGTAATAGGGAAAAAAAGAAACAAACAAGCAGCCTGACAAGGTCAAAGCCAGAAACCCCCAAGTGTTCCTTTTGCTTTTCTGACAAAGAAACAAACCCCTTTATACATCCCTCACGGGGATCCAAACCATGGGTTTGACTATGAGCTCGGGCACACAGCGGTGCGGCTGCGAGCCCGGGGCTGCCCACAGCCGGGTAACCAGCCACGAGCGTTTTATCAACAAGAGAGGCACAGGCTCGTGCCCGGGCTTGGAACCATGCAGACGCACTGAACCGAGGGGTCGATGCACTGCACCGAGGGGTCACCTACAGCAGGGGAACAGCAGCCCAACGCGGGGATGGCGGGAGGCAAGCTCCCTCTGCCTGCACGGGCAGGCTGTCGGGAGAGCTGAGCTCCTGCACGCTGATTGAACCTGGGGTGGCAAACATTTCCTCACCCTGAGGCTGGACCTTTGCTAGGCCACGTGTGTGAAGACGGACCCCTCGCGCTGCTGAGCGCCCCGTGCAGCAGGATGCAGTGGGACCAGTGGTAGGACGGAGCTGCTCAAGGGCTGGGCCGCATCCAGCCCACGCTCCTCGCCTCTGCCCTGAGCTGGGTACCGAAGCTAACGCCGGGCACAGCAGCTGCCAGGGGAAGCACATGCACCCCGAGGAGCTGCTCAGCGGTGCCGGGTGGCGTTTGGGCAGCATTTCTGCTCCAAAAAACAACCGTAACATGGTACCGTGGGAACTCGTGTTTATGGCTCCAGTGATTCCACAACAAACGCTGCAGGTTTACAAGTGAAACTGTCCCCAGTCCTGCAACCTYCCCAGTCTTTGCTGAAACAGTTTTAAGCTGGATCCATTTTGCATATCGCCACCACCACCAAAGATTCTGCCTGCCAAATTACACCACCGGCTCCCCGCTACTTCACAGCATCGTCTGCAACAACATTTTGCAGCGTCTGTCCTTACCAACACCATCCTCCCTGGCACCCTTTCACCCCCGCTGCCTTCAGCTGGGACTCTGCAAACAATTCGGTAATAACACAGCACCAAACCCCAAATCCAGCCGCCTCCTCTTACGAACTTACACTCTCCAGAGCTAGCAGGAATAAAAAGTCAGGAGCTTACTCCCATCTCTGAAGTCAGCAATTTTGCTTCTGAAAATACAGAGAATAGATCTGTTGAGCAGGAAGGTGGCATTTTTATGGTTGCTGTTCTGTGCTTACAAGCTTTGCTTTTGCTCTGTAAAGCTCCTCGCTCCTCCCAAGGCCGAGCCGTGCCATTGCCTGAGGTGCAGCTGGGACAGCACAGCGAGCTGCCACCCASGGCTCATTGCTGGGCAGGGGTGCTCCTTCCTCGGTGGGGTGACCCCCTGATCAAGCAGCGCTCTGCAGCCCCTCTGCCCCCGCGCAAAGACCCTGTCCCACTCCTGATGGTGAGCAGCACCTCCTCTCCCGCCTCGGCACTTATCCGGTGCAACTGCAGCTGAACCTTCAAAGGAGTCCGGCAGCGGTCTGCTTCAGGGGGAACTGGCACTGCAGGAGGCAAGCCCCAGCCTGGTTAAGCAGGACACCATGCACGGGCTGGGGAGGCTGGAAGGTGCAAGAAGGCAGCGAGAGGAAGAGGGGCTGCAAGCAGCATGGAGAGGCACCAGCAGCTACAGTCAAGGTCAGTCCTCGTGGGGAGCGGGGAGGAAGAGCTGCAATGGCCCCTGGAGGGGGTAGTTTAAGGAGGGGGTGATGCCAGAGCCCCTCTCCAGCACCTGGGATGACTGTGGGCTACGTGCACCACTTACTACGCACACCCGGCGCAGCGGCAGGGTGTGGGGTGTTTCGGTGTAAGGTTTCCGCGGGTTCTCTGGGTGCTGCGAGTGCTTCTGCACGTGCCGCTTTCCCAGGCGCTTGTGTGGGAGCGTGAAGGCTGGCAGCTGGTTGGGACTTGAATGCTGGTTGTTGGTTTTCCTACAAGGCAGACATGGCTGCTCGGGAGCAGGTTTGTTATGACTTGCAGAACCTAGAAACTCTCTGAGTGCAAGCCAACAGGCCTGATGCTGGCATTAAAGGCCATAGCTGGGTGCAGAAATAAACTCTATTCTGAGGGTGCATCATAGCATAACCAGGTATGTCAGCGTACAGAAGCATAGGTGCACGCAAGCGTCAAGAAGTCTGTCATTGTGATATTTCATGGCCTTGATTTTTTTATGTTTAGGTCCCCGAGGGAAGAATCTGCTGGAGGAATCTCAAAGCGCCTGGCACTACCTTCAGCCAAACCGCTCACCTCTTTGCACCGGAGCAGGCCTGGAGGGGAATGGCGTTTGCTGCGGAGCATTCGGAGTCCCAGCGAGCGCTGATGTGTGCCCCCCCTCCCTGATCCCGCATGCCCTGGCACGCAGCGGCACCTTTCCACAACCACCCGGCGAAGGGGATGCCAGCTCCCACGGCCGGCTGGGAGACTGTGCTCTCCTCTTCCCTGCGCTGAGGTCAAGCATCCCAGCGTTGGGCTCTGGCTGCTCCTGCCGTCCCACAYGGGGTGGTGGGGGATCCCCAGGCCCCTTCCCCAACATCATCTTCTCTTCGCTGCGCAGCGGCACTGGGCACAGGCTTTTTGCTGCTGCCCAGTCCCTGCGAGGTGACCCACAGGGAGCGTGGGAGAGGCACAGGGTCCCCAATGGCAGCAGCAAGTGGGAGAAAGGCGCATCCAGGGGATGCCTTTGCCCACCTGAAACCCAAATTGCCCTTGGGGGTGGTGCTTCTCGCCCAACATTGACCATACAGGGTCGAGGGGCCTGAAGGAGGTGCCTCGGGTTRGCAGGACAGGCAGCAGGCCCAAGGATTTTATAAAGGACTTGGGAAGCCAGGATGCATATTGAGTGTGGAAAAAGAGTGGAAGGGTCAGTGCGGGGGAAGTGCAGGGTTAGCAGCCCTGATCTGTCACACCTGCCAGACACGGCCCAGTGCACACCGGTTCCTGCATGCACATATCCACAGCACCTCTCCGAGCGCGCTCTTTATCGCATCCACACCTTCAAAGTAAATAATACAAAAGTTATCCACGCTGATCTTCCAGAAACAAGGACCCGCTCTCCCAGATGTAACCCTAATTAGAGAGCACTGGAAAGAGGAGGGCACGTTCGACACTCCTCCTGCTCCAACCGGTTGCTCTGCTCGGAGAACGAAACAGTACCTCCAGGAAAACAGCCCCTTCCCAGCTCACCCACCTCTCACGCCTGCGTGGGGTGATCCCATCATCGCAAAGCTGCACCTCAGCCAGCACCTTGCTCTGGTTATGCAGCCAACCTAGTTTTTCCAGCAGTGGGTGCAGCCAAAGGGAAAGCCCGCGGCGGCTGGCAGGGCTCCTGCTGCCCTGGCCCCAGCGCGGGGCCGTGCTGACACCCAGTGGAAACCACGGCGAGACACCCAGCAGAGGGAAACACTGCGGCTGAAATCTTTTCTTTCTGCTACGCTACTAAACAGAACGGAAAATAAAACCTGGTTAGCAGGAAAACATCGGAGCCCTGTCCTCGGCAAGAAAACAGAATTGAGTAGCAAAATGAAATAGGGATTAGAGATGCTTTCCGGTCATTTGTCTCTTTACGATACTTATACCACACCTGACGAAAGGAGAGACGAGGTTGTGTGATACGCCAGAGTTTACTGGGAGGAGAAGGACTCGGAGATGCTCGTGCACTTTGCAGTACTGAACACAGTACCTGCGATGCAAAACTCCCAGGGAAAACGGCAACCGTGATTGCCCACAACCTCCCCACTGGCTCTGGGGGTACCACGGGGGGCTGCGAGCAGCACCCCGCTCCCTCGCCCTCCCATTGCACAGCCCCAGCCAAGGCCTGGATGGCGTTCAGCAGCGAGGCTGTGGCTGCCAGCAGTGGTGCCTGCACTAGCTGCCATCGCAGGGGACCGGCAGCCAGGGGAAGGTTTCCGCAGCTACCGCGAACCAAACTGTTAGTAGTGGCGGCGACAGTGATGGCTAGCTGGTTCCTGGCAGGTGAGGAGGACTTGATTTTTAAATAGGTATCAGGCAAGATTTACAATCGCGGCACAAATATTTTATACACACTAGAAAAAGTTTGGGTTTGGTAAAAGAAAACAAGATCCTCCCCAAACAAAACCAACTCCTTTGCGTATTCAAGGATCATACTGTTACCATGCACACAGAAAACTGAAACATCTGGCAGCTGCACTACTTGCACACAGTGTTTTTCGTGAAGGACGTGGATGCTTTGGGATGCACACCCTGCACAGCACCACAGCTGAAGGGATCGGGGAAGCTCAGGTGCCCCAGAAGACCCAAATTCTGGTTTGCTGGGCACGGCTGGGCACAGAACCTTCTGTTTTGCACAAAGTCACTTGGTCTCTTATATAGTCTGCACAAGTACAGATCTTAGACGCAACATGAGCTTGAAGCAAAGACAGAGACAGGGTTTTACATGTCAGAGGTATAAAAGCAAGGTGTAAGCAGAGGACCGGCACGCCTCAGCTCTGTTCAGTCTGTTTGCCTCTTGTTTGGATTACAGTATATATTAGCAGATTTCAAACCCATTTTTACAGCAGAAAAGATACAATACAACAAACTCTACTTCCATCTGTATCTCTTGGAGAAAGTGCAGTAATTAGGGCTAGGTTAGCAATGGGAAGTCTGGGCGTGCAGATACACCTGCTTTCCCCAGARGTGAGCGGCCCGTCAGTGCACATGGAGAATAAAAGGTCCTTAAAACACAGAACACCAATGTGTGATGTTTGCTTCTTCAGAGAATTTACACTTGAGAATATTTAGAGATTTTACAGTTGAGATCTTTCTTTAAATTATAAATAATGTTGCCAGTGTCTTAATTAGTCTTTCTAAAACATAAAAATCCCAAATAATGTGAAATGAAAGAAAACAGACAGCTCCCAAGATCTTCAATTGGATTTAGTGTTCTGGGTATTTAATTAAGGATGTGTTCCTTCACAATCTCCATTTCACAAGTTATCCCAGTACCATCCTGCTGATCAAAACTGGGCTACAGCTACGTTTGATTTTCAAAGTCAGCYTCCATACCTGTGATTCTGTCAAACCCAATTTACTTGTTGGGAAACAAGTAGTGGAAAAACACACTTTTATTTTCCTCTGCATTTTTTCTGACTTAACTTTTTATATGTTTAGTACAAACGAAAGCCATGAAAACTGACTTCTAGATCAAGGTTACTTTGAAAAACGTCTGAGCAGTATTATTTTAAAGACATTGGTCTGAAGTCATTAGTAAAGACAACCTGTGCTCCCTAACGAACTGCGGTGCAGTCTCCCCACAGAAGGTACCTGTTTCTCCCCACAGGGCACTCCCCAGCTAACTCACACCAGAAGAGACATACACAAACTACAAAGAGACATTTGCAAAGAGACTTTTAGTTGTATCAAAATCAGTTCATCTTACAGCATGTAAAGCAGGAGCGGTCCGAGATTAAGGCACCAGACTGGGAGTCACGAGATCCAGCTTGGCCTCAGGTTACGTGACCTTCAGCAAATTCTTTAGTCTGAAAGAGAGATAAAGCCGAGGACGCTGGTGGGAGATGCTCTGTGAAGAGCTCTGTGGTTCTGAGCTCAAAGCCACTAACAGGGTGCAAAGTATTTCACAAGCTTCTTGGTTACATGAATTTATCAAAGTACCTATTTTAAGGAAGGGGCAAATACAGGAAGAGGAATTTGCGTTCTGAGATGGTCAAGAAATATACACGTAACACAGCAAATACAGAAATCAYGAAGACTTCCATGCTGCCCCTTGCTAACTGGTGTAGTAAACAAGGAAAAGCCTAATTTCCGTGGGAGAAGCAGCCCATTCAAAACAGCGTTTCTGCCCCCCAATATTCAATGGGAAGGCAGTCAGGTAGCTAAAAGGGAGGTGAATGAGTGCCAGCAACCACTGCTGCTAATGCCTTAGAGAGCGGGCAGCAGCCAGAGCTGCACTGAGCAGCCAGCGCAGAGCCGGCCCGGCTGCCGCGCCTGCCAGGAGCCAGTGCCGTCCTTGTGGCCTCTCCTCYATAAAGCTGCCGAGTATTTTGTATTTGTTCTACTCCAGAATAAAATTAAATCACTGGGGTTTGGGACTTGTCATGCTGCTTTATATTTTGCATGAAAGAAAGGAACAAGCGTGTACTGGAAACTCACCTACATAGGCAGTCTTGCTACCTGTCCGGCTTGCTTTGATTTTATCGGTGTAATGATCCTGAAACAGAGTAAAATAAAAATTGTAAGTACTTCATAGTGCAAGAAAGCAAAAGCTAAGAAGGGTTAGCACTTGTGGTTTAATTCTAGTCACAAACACTACAGTATTTTGAGATTGGCCTCACTGAAAAATTTACCTCAAACCTTTCTTACGGYCAGCTCCCCTATTTCCCTTTCCGATGATACGGCCATGGGCAGCCAATTCCCTCTGGCCACGTCCCAAACGTGACTGAAGTCAACAAGTTTTTGCAGCCTTTTTTCCTCCTCACTGCCACTACGGCTCCTCCTGAAGCCCATACTCCCGAGGCAGAGGTCCCACCCAGACCTACGGCAGACGAGGTTTAGAGGCAGCTGTTAGAAAAGCTACTGGTTTTAAAACRAGTTAAACTACTCAGGGTAAAACCCTGAGCGGGCTTACATTAAGTACCAGCATAGCTGGTGTTGGGCACATGTATTACTTTGCCTCCTGTAGACTTCTCCGAGTTATAAGCCTCCACTGATCTATTCTAGCAGCTGTGCTTAAACCACAGGAAAAACAAATGTGAGAGCCCACGTTTCCTACCGTGGCCTTTACACACCCAAAAAAAAAATCCTGGAATTTGATCAATCCTAAAAAGTACAAGTTCCTGCGCCAGATACTGTTCACTGTCGCGAGACTGGCAAATCTGGAGCATGCTATGTTTAACACCCTTCTTAGATTTTCATTGTATAAAATGCTAATTTTAAACTAAAACTATAAAACAGTGACAATTCAATGAGGGCAGCAATTTTCTAAGAGTTTTGGTCAAGAATGATAGTGGAATTGGGCACCTGATAGGTACAACTCAGCACCGCTAAGAAGCGACTGAAGAACACAAGGGATTATTTGTTTAAAAACATCTATCTATAACACAAACACAAACCAAGTTGGCTGCCTTGATGCTATGGGTAAAAGAGAAGGTGATAATAAACATAAGGTGACATGCCTTCTSTGATAGCTAGAGGGGGGACTTTACTTACAGATAAAGTTGTCTTTTCTTTTTTATTCGCATTGCATTGCCGTTGCATGAAGCCTAAGGGTGTGTACATTCAGTGCAATACACACRCAGGTGTGCAAATACACACGTCAAGTTCTAAAAACAGCAACTAATAATCTAACATTGACTGGTAATTGCTATGTTAACCTTTCTGTAATTTATAATGCGTGTTTATATACTTTTGTATCCCTGTAGAGATGCCCACTGTCAAATATGGTGCAAAACACGGATTATATGCACTGGGCATTTACTAAACTGGCAAAGCAGCTGGGGCACAGATAAGTCATTAACCAGGGCACGGCAGGATCCAGAATCGCCACTGACACTTTTTGGAAGAAAAACAACCGTCATTTGCCAAACGGCCGGCGGAGATCTGGCGCAGAGCCCTGGCGCCGCTCAGTAACCGGCTGAATAACGCAATTAGCTACGAGATTTACAAGCCCTGGTATGCATGAAATGTAGGGCCTATTCCCAACATACTAAACCCAGAGCGATGCACAGGGGCAAAGCGACGGCGATGTCCAGCAGCGGGGAGAGGGTAGGGGCGGGTGGCTGTTGCCTTTTGGCTGGCACACGGCAGCACAGTGACCATGAAAGGCTTTGGCAGAGGGGCTGGGCTGCAGCACACAGCCCCCAGCCTTCCCCAGGCAGCACCGAAGGGGTCGGAGGAGCCAGAGCAATTCAGTTCCCCCATTCCCAGGAAACAAGGGCGGGGAAGCACTGCAAGTTCCCAAGGGATGGTCCTTAACAAGGCAGAGAGGTGCCAGCTGGCAGCATGGGCAGCATCGCCTTTATAAATCACACACCGCTTCCCATGTTGGAAACGGCATCAAAATTTTAATAGCTGCTGTTAAAAATCATTGTATGGAGTAGGAAAATAAATTGCATTCAAAAAGAGACTGCCTCGCCACAGCCAGTCCCTGTTGTCCCAGTGCCAAGCTTGTGCTTTTCACATACAGCAAGGAAACAAAAAATAAATGCTACGCRTAACCCTCCTTTACACGCGTGTGACAGCTGTGCTGTGCCAAATACAAGTTTTAATGGAAAAGCTTCTGCTTTGCTTATCTGTGCAAACTCTCACTCCGGTCACGCACCCTGAAAATTGTTAAGGAAAAGTAAGAAAAAATTTAATCTGTTGACTTCTGCTTCCTGATGGAGATCAAAACACATAGCCAAAACAATCTTTAAACGCACCTAAAAAACAAATATGGCTCACAGGGGCCGCTTTCCACCCTACAGCCATAAAGACTCAATATTCCTGCCTAATCAAAGCTCCTATCAAATTAGTCATAAAAACCCACAAACCCAACATTACTAGCATAGTTTGAGGCCGGCGTAACGCACCCCCTCCAAAACCCTCCTTAGGACGTGCTGCATAGCTGGAGTGTAAGCGTTCAGAGGTCAGGCCATCCTCGGGAAGGAATAAATCAGGGAAGGACACGTGGGAGAGAGAGACGAGGAAATACTGCTGCCAAACGGGTCCCAGACCCTCCGGCCAAGGGCAGCAGCCCAAGCCCGGCTCCTCCTGCGCCACGGGCCCCGGCAGCCAGCTCCAGCTGGAGCATCCCTGCTTTGCAGGACGAGTCCCTTGCAAGTTTTACAGTAACATAAACCAGATTCCGCTGGGAAGAGGATGGTCCGTCTCCCAAAACTGTCAGCGACACTTTCTGCTTATCCCAGCTCCAAGCTTAGACCAAAAAGCCCGACTTTTTTTTGGCTTGAATCTAAAAAAACAGCTGAAAATGTATTTTGGGATCTGCTCAAACTTATTCACAGCAACGAGCAACAAAACAGAGTATTTTACTTATAACAGCACCAACTTTTACATTTTCAGGGCAGCAACCCCAGTGGTTTAACACCCACTCCAGGCGGCTGCAAAAACAAGCCACAGGAGAACATAACACCTTTCGTACCACACCTTACAGGAGTAAGATGATGCAGGAAAACAAGAGTTTGGCTGCAAGATTACGGCTTTTCATTAACAAAAATAACGAGCTCTTTCCGTTTAATCTCTCCTTTCAGAGACTTTTTGTTGCACTTGCTCAACCACAGACGGACCCTTTTCCTGGTGAATGAAGTTGGAGATGCTTTCTTAACTATTTTGATTCAGAAACAAAAGCCTCCTGGGCTTCTGCAGAACTGCTACAYGACTGCAAATTCTTATTTGATGCTGGTTTACGTTCACCTCAAGTATTTCCTACAACAGCRTAGCTTTCCAGAGAGGATAACTTTTTGCCAGCTGTGCTGGTGGTGTTTAATAAGGACAACTGAAGAGCGGGACCAGCAAGGGAGAGKAAGATCATCAGTGGAAGATTTTGAAAACACATGGAAGGCTGCACCACGCTACGGCACAGGATCCTTCACGAGAACTTTGTTTTTCTAACGCAAACCATAATGAACCGCCCTGGGACAGAATTTCTTGCACTTCACTGTGATATGGCAACACACAAAAAATAGCGTCAGTGCCTTTGGTATCTGCTTGATTTTATTTTTAAAAACAGAAAAGGAATTTTCTTCTGGAAATACTCTGGCTATTCATCGAGATGATTAATGACACGGCAAAGAACCTTTTTTTCTTTTATTAACTGAAAAGGTATACACAGATACATCAAGTATCTCAGAACTGCAGACTGCACCAATTGCTGAGAAAATTTAAGCCCAAAGACTTAACAACAAAGGACAGGAATCTAAACATATCCAATTAGGGCCAGACAGCTCAGGAAAGGCCTTTCTGGAGACAGACTTCCTACATTACAATCAATTTTAAATTAAAACTTAAACTTATAAACAATTAGAATGTCTGTTCCTGCTGAACAAGCCTTCTCCTCCGCAGGGCCACCTTTATACCTTCCGTCACCCCTGAGTCCCGGCTTGCAGAGCTTCCCAACCCTTCCCGTGGCCGTTCCTGCTTTGCAAGCCAGACCCGCAGCACCAGCTTTCATAGCCACGACGGTTTTCCCTGATTCTCAGCCCATATTTTCCCYTTCTAAATGATATCCACTGGTCCATCATGAGAACATCCCGCACCTCCCCTTACACTTCCCCGCTACAGAAGCCCGAAGGAGGCTGCGCAGGCAGCGAGGGCAGCGCTGGGTCCCACGGCATCATCTTATCACAACAGAAACTGGGAGGGAGGTTTATTTGCTCTCCTCAGCTTAAAGCACCAGAAAACTTTTTCTCTTCCCCATGGTTAATCCTGCCCCCGCCCCCCCAAATAACACAGCCACCCACTCCCATATGCATTTAGTGCCGGCTTTTGAATTGTCCAGTTCTTGCCCCAGCAAGGGAGAGAAGTTAGTCTGAGTATCAACACCTAGCTGGGGGAGCTTTCGCACAAAGATAATGATCATTGCACAAAGATAACTATCATTTAGAGAGCAAGATCAGGCAAAATCTCCCCCGTGTGCTCCAGCTGCCTCTGCACAAGGAGAGGTTATGAATAGTGAAGGGATGATTCAATAGAGCACCGCCGGCATTGGCCTGTGCAGCTGCCAGCGAGCCCGGGCCAGGGAACCGGGCTGCCTGCCTTCCCACCGGGGCAGAGATCGGCTTTGCCGCCTCCAAACGCTCGGGAGAGCYGGCGTCGGAGGATCGTTACCCGCACGGCGAGCGAGGGCCCTGAGCAGATGCCGCTGTTGGAGCGGAGGCACAGCGGAGGGAAGCAGTWAGGCTCGGGTCACGCACACATCCAGAACCAAAATGTGCCAGAAAGTAACCTCTCCCTGTACGGCAGGTTTGTAAAGACACGGGAGAAGGGATGGGAAGAAAAACAGTGTAAACACATGGAAGAGCAAGCCTGGTCCCTGCTTCAAGTTGAGCTGACTGTTTAAACAAAAAGGAGACGACCCCAAGCTGATGCACGAGTCCCGGGCGAGCCCACGGGAGCCAACACTGGGTACCACCCCTTGTGTGGGGGCTTGGGGCCCTCGGCATCCCAGAGCTCACATCCCACAGTCGTTAGCTGCTGCAATACAAATAATCCTTACAACACACTTTTTTGGGTTTTTTTTTTTTGGTTGGTTGGTTGTTTTTTTTTTTTTTTTCCCCTTCTTTTTTTACCCTGTAACTCCATCACGTGCCAAGAGGCTGACACGGATACAGGAAGCTGAATATAAACATGTTGCCTGCTTTACCAAATATTCAAAGGAACACAACTAAAAATATACRCTTGATGGTGTCCCTGAACATCTCAAAGCTACAAACCACCGACCCCCACACTGGCAGGACCGGAAGGCCCCCAGCAGCCCYGAAGCTTGCGGACGCAGGGTACAGCGTACCCCAGGTCTCAGTTTTAAGGACCTTCTCCTCCCCACGGACGCGCGGTTGGAAGGGGGCCGAGCTGCTCCGCAGTAACGAGCGCTATGTCACAGCACACGGGAACGCCGGATCTGCCCGAGCTGCGTGCCTCTCCGGGGGATGGACATACCCCCACCTCCCCTGGGTACCCCCACCTTCCCGCTTCTACCTCTGAAAAACCCCCCGGAGAATCCTCCTGTAACTCAGTCACTGTGAGAACTTTTGTCACTACCTCTGCTCTTTCTGCTACTTCTCATTAATCCTTGCAAAAGACAGAGCGAAAACTTTTTGCTCATGTCATTAGTATTTTCTCTTCTCCCTCCTTTCTACCTTCCTCTATAGGTTATTGCTGAGAGCAGAAAAGATGTGATTACAGAAGAGACCACGGTGTTGAATGCAGGATGAATGTTCAGGTTCAGAAAAATGAGGTCTAGTTGTGTAATACTGCAAAATTCAGAAAATAGCTGCACGATTCCAGCAGTGATTAATGTGGAGCAAATCCCGAGAGTCATCAAACATCTGCAGCTTCAATTTCCCAAGAAACAGCAAGTCCACAACTACTTTCAAGATCTGGGGAACTTGCTTTCCACTTCCATTAAAGCTAATGAAAGTTTCACTATCGATTCCTACCTCTGCACAACGAGGGCCTTTCTGTGCCAGAACGTGAGACCCGCGAGCCCTACCCGTTCCTATAGTTTTTGTAAGCGCAGATGAATTTGCAGCAATACAATCCCCCCAGGAATACTGCTCCATAGCTTGGCCAAGGTTGCGGTGGTGTTTCCCATGCTAACTATACGGTGCTTGGAAAGCCCTTCTCTCYGTCCCCATGAAGCCGGCTCCTGCGGTAATCTCTGCTCTGAAACAGGGGACAAAGTGAGAGGGCTGAGGGTGAGGATTTATGGGGCTGTACCACGAACTTCTGCAGTAATTTGAATTTGCCTTTGCAACAGAGCCTAATCAAAGGATGATGCATCAGGGTTTGAGAAGCTGTGCCTGGGAAGGAAGCTCGTTCCCACCCCGCAGAGCTGTCGCGCTTAGCGTCTTCCACAACAGACTCAACATTTCAGCAACACTTGAAGGGATTGTGGAGCCATCACCATGCTACTGTCTGCATCCCAGACCTTGCAGCGCTGCAGAGAACTTCTCATGAATTTGGCTCAAATATACCAAGTCTTTTGAGGAAGAGAGCCTAAGAAATTAAGAACTTKCAGTATTCATAAAAAAAGTTATTATATAGCCACAGAGACATATATCTGAAACAAAAGAAGTATCTGAAACCTACAGCACAAGTCGGTATTTGCATTAAAGTATAATGCCAGCGAGAGATGCTGGTTCTGACCAGTGGTGCCTGCTGTTTGGGAGCCCTCAGAAACTTCTCCAAATAGCAGGAGAGCTTAATTTTTAAATGAAGGTGGTCCCGTCAGCTGGGTGATTACGCAAGTGAGCTTGACCGCAGCACTAGACCCCATTCATTGTTCTCCTTTAATTTGCCGCTTTAGTGCTTGATTAAAGGTACTCTAAATGACTGCAATACGTTCAACGCAAGGATGAAATACGGCATTGAGAAGTCATTAACTGCATACTAATCCCTCAATCTCATTTAGTGCTGCCGGAGTAGCATAAAATGCTACTGCTGTCCAGTACTCGCTATTTACTCACAGAATTTTATTTCTAAACCAATTTACAACCAAGATAAACGCAAACAAGTAACTTGTCACTAATGCTATTAGCTCTAAGTCAATAGAAATGCTGGCTAATAGCCTGACAAATTACTGTGAACTCAATTTGATATGCCATACTAATCAAATTGTTTCCTGATCGTCAGAACTAACGAGGCCCAGCTTCTTACGTATTCAGCCTGGCTTCCCACGCCCTCCCCTGCCTTGCAGTAACCCTGATGTCTGTCCCCATCGCGTTTGCTGCGACAAATCCCCCCCACCTCAAAGCCACACGTCGACGCAGGTCCTGCTGCCCTTCCTCCAGCAGTGACGAGACCCCAGTGTCCCCCACGCACCCGCGGTGGGGTCAGTGCCAGCAAGGGGGGGAAGGAGATGGATGGGCTGAGATGGGCCCTCCTTCCCAACAGCACCAGGCTAAAAACACAATATACACTCCAGATACCCTTTTTCCCCCCMAAAAAGTAAAGAATTTAAGCTTGGAATAGAGTATTGCAATTTAAAAGTTACTAAAGTAAACTTATTACTGCAACAGGGCGTGTAATCTTCTCAGTATCAACATGAAACCTCCTCAAATAATGACGCTTACCGCTAATTAAACTCCTTCCCACACTAATCCCACAACTCCTCGCACATGGGAAACTTCCTCCGTCAAGCAGAGCGCCGCGACCCCAGCGGGGCCGAGGAAAGCCCATGGCCCGACGGGTGGGAGCATTAAAACAGATAAAGTTTATATGATTGATCTGAAGGCTGGGGCTGCCCCTCTGCAGTCTCCTGCTCCCAGCCCTGTGCATCCATCACTGCCGTGCAGAAGGTCTGGACGGACAGAGGCGGGAAGGCCGTGTGCTGCTGCAAGCTGTCTCCAAGAGAAAGGCCTATTTTATTTTATATGTAT
>JAYKAV010001886.1:0-34417 GCA_035582835.1 Phoebastria nigripes | reverse complement strand
CCGCCGAGTCCGTGCAGCCTGCCCCCGCCTGCAGAGACCCCGACCCGCCGGCGGAGACCCCAGCCCGGTGCCCCTTCCCCGCCCAGGCCCGGCCCGGTCCGGCACTCACCGCCCGCCGCTCCCGTCCTCCGCCCGCAGCCCGTCTCCACGGGCGACCGGAGCGGGCGGGCTGACCCCGCCCACCGCCTCTATTCGCCCCGCCCACCGCCTGCACTCGCCCCGCCCGGCCCCGCCCGGCCCCGCCCCGCCCTTTAGGGGCGGGGCGGGGTCGGGCGGGGGTGGGCGGGGCCAGGCGGGGGTGGGCGGGGCCGGGCGGAGCCGCCACGCTCCCGGCGGGGGCTCGGGCATCCCTAAAATAAGCGTAACACATCGTCCCCCCGCTTTTCCAGCTCATGGGATACCTGCTTTCACGTTAGAAATGGATTTTTTCCTCTTTTTTTTAAGGTAGAATGGCTTTTTTTTGCTGGCGTGACATCACGATGACATAAGCCACGCTACATTGCATCAGGGAATTTATACAGCCGGTAGCGCGGCGGCAGCGCGTTGGGTGCTTCCTGAGCTGGAGAGCTGTAGCATCTTCCCCGATGAGACTCAGGAACTGGTCCAGCGAGCATGAACGCTTTTAAGAAAGATCTTATTGATATTTTAATTTTTTAACTTTAATTTTTTATTCCTGAGCCCGAGCGTGCGCAGCCCCAGGGAGCGGAACATGGGGGACGGGGAGTTTTTACAAAACACCGTGCCCGTTCCCAAACCCCATCATCCACCAAACCCCATAGAGACGTGCAGGCGACTGATCTGCAAAGCGCCTCTTCCAGATCTACGGGAGATTGCGCAACCAAATCCCGTCTCTCCTGCTCCGAAGGCCGGATTCAGACCCGCCGACGCTGTTTCCAAAGGATTTGTGACAGGAGCAGTGCGTCCCCATGGACTGGAGCTGGCCTGGCCCGCAGGGTGCGGTGGCCGAGCATCCCGGACGCTGGACCGGCTGGAGCATCCCTGAGTGCCCGGGGACGAGCTGGGCGTCCCATGGGGTTTGCAGGAGAGCGGGGGCAGCGCCAGCTCCGGGGAGGAGCAGCCCTGGCACCTGCAAAGACTTGTCTGCCGCCCGACCAGGCCCAGCGTGCCTCTGCTTGCGGGGCTGGGTGCTTTGATGCTGTGAATTGCTCAGGAATACATTTGTCTTCAGAGGCAGAGGAGGGTGTTGAYTAACACTTAAATACAGGTTGCTGCCTGGGAGCCCGCAGGAGCGCTCGTTAGATCAGATTAAGTTTGGTCTGAGTCTTGTTTTTATGCCAGATTCATTTCTGTTAAACTCCAGGAGGACACGTGAACATTTGGAGTTCGATGTTTCTCCCCTGTCTCCTTGGCTACCGGCAGCGATGCTGGATTTGCCTGCGGGCAGTACAGGGGCAAGGCAGCCCCACGCCCAGCACCCAACTTCTGCCGCYGGCTCTCACCCGCTCACCTTCCCTGCGAGGGACTGGGCACCGAGACGGGGAAAAAGGAGACAGGAAGAAGGGGAGGCAGCTGGGCAGGAGAAAACGCTGGTCCCATCGTGGGAGAGATGGGGAAGCTGCTGTGCTCATCATCAGCCAACACCAACTTTGTGCCGAGCGTGTCCCCGCTCCCGAGCTGCACCTCTGCCACGCAGCAGGGCTGAAAGCATCGGGAAAATCCCTCCTCGCTCTTTTCCATGGCCGTGTTTTGTTTGACGCCAATGCAGCCCGGCCGTTGCTCTCCTTGGCACAGCCAGGTCTTCACGGACGACGCCAGCCCGTCCCCGCAGCCAGGGTTTGTAGGAGAGGAGATGGTATCGCCACCCTGCTCGGCTCCTTTCTATTGCACATCTCCTGCATTATAGCTGGTAACGCTTCAGGACTATAAAGTAAGTGTTGGATGCACGGAAGGACATCGTCATGCGTTACACCCTGGTGCAAAAAAAAAACCCTAAAAACCCCTTAGGAAAACTGTCAAAAGAGAACGAATTCCTTGTGCAATTGCTAATTAAAAAAAGAGAAAGCCACTTTTTCCCAAGCTTCGCCACCAGCCAGCCAGGCCCCGGGAAGCAATGCCCTCTCGTGGGCTAAAGAAGCAGCTACCTGCTAATTCAGTTCTAGTTGTGAGCTTAATTAACCAGCGTTAATTACCTACCTGTTGCCTTGCAGTGCAGCTTTCCTGGGCGAGCAGCCCCCGACCCGCCGCGGCAGCGTGGGACCATTGCCTGACCCCAGCAGGAGCTTTTGCCAGTGGCTCCCGTCTCACCCCAAGTTTGCCGTGCAGGGCTTGCATGCAGCCCTTGGGGGCCACGGGCGAGTGGGGGCCCTGCTGGGCACTGTACTGGGTGCACTGGGGGTGTGTGTTGTGTGCACAGGAGCATGTGCTGGATGCACTGGAGGATGCACTGGGAGGGCACATTGGGCACACCGGAGCATGCACTGGGCACACTGGTGTGTGCAACAAGCACAGTGGAGCATACACTGGGCCCGCTGTTGCATGCACTGGGTGCGCTGGGAGCTGAGGCGTGCAGTGCCCAGGGGTTTGGGCAGGGGTGTGGGGCTGGGGGCTGCGTGTGCGCATTAGCAGGGGTGGCTCCAGSATGGGGGATGCCCATAAACACCCTGGGGCTGAGCCTGGGCARGAAGAGCCCAGGCTGGGCCAGTGGGAGGACTGGGGTGGAGGGGTTTGCTGGCACAGAAAGGTTCGGCAGCATGGGATCTGCCTCAGTCTCCACTGATAAACCCCGTCGTGCTCAGCTTCAGCTCTGTGTCTGCAAAACAGGGCCCTGGGGAGCTCTCCGCAGCCCGTGCCGGCTCTGTGCCCGTGCTGGTGCAGGCTCTCCTCCAGCACATGCTGCCCCACGGCTTGAGCTTGCACCTTGGCTCGTCCCACAAAGGCTCCTTCATCCCTTGCCCCGTCCCTCGCCTGCCTGCCCCGCAGCAGCATCGCCCAGCGGCCGCTGCCCCCGCGCCGCCCTCCCCTCCCTTCCCCTCCCCTCCCCTCCCCTCTCCTCCCCTTCCCGCCACGATAGGATTTGTTGTTCCAACCATTCTTTCGGTGATTAATGAGCTTCATTTCTTTTTCTACACTTCCTCTTAAAAAAGGCATTTTTAAACACCATTCGCAACCATTTTTGCAACTGCCAAACAAATAGTGACCATATGTCAGAAGAATGCCGCTGGAGCTGGCGGAGGCCCTGGCCGCAGGGCTCCAGCCACCCTGCTCCTCTGGGGAGGCAAATGGAGCTGACGTGATGCCAGGTTATACAGGAGCGGTGCAATTCTGCAAGGGGCTACGTGCCTCTGCAGCATCCTGCACTCTTCAACGCTTCCAAGAAAAAGAGCAAGTTGCACCAAGTGACCATGCATGGGACCGGCCTCGCCGCTCTGACTCCGAGCAACGGGACCGTAAAACTTAAAGCGAGCCTGAACTTTGTATTTTCTCTATTAAACTTTTATTTTCCTTTTCACCAGGGGCTGGATAAAGACTCAGCACAAGGAGATCTCTTGGCTTTCCTTCCTTTTTTTCTGTCCCAGGCATTAAAACAAAGGCTGTCTCACCTTTGTCTGAAGTCAGGACTGAGTTCTTCAGATCTGCAGTGACACAAGCACAATTTTTCTTTTCTCCTCCAAACACAAATACATATATATCTATATAAAATGTTTATTATTGTTAGCATATATTAGAAGAGCGTATTAAGCCTAGATCAGAGCACCCACGCTATTAAAGAGTCTTTGCTTCAAGAGCTTACCTGCTTTCCACCTTTTGTCCATCCAGAAGGACCGGGGGGAGAGACGGGGAGATGGAATGACTTTCCCAAGGACATGGCACAGATCAGCGACCAGAACTGGTTCAAGGAAAACCGTGAAAAACTTCCCAGCAGCCAGGCCAGTGGTGCAGCCCCCCCAGCCCGTCGTCCTGTCTTAGCCTCGCTCTTACCTGCCCTTCTGACCACAGGCACACACGAGGAAGGTGACACAAAGCAAAGCAATGGTTTGTTTTGCAGCTTGCTTTTCACACATCTTACACCTGTATTTCAACCTAGGCTATGGCAAAAACTTCTTTGTTATTTGATTCTTTTATTTTGCTCCCCTTAACCCATAGCAAAGTGCGTGAACGTTGTTTTGAATGTGAGGTATTAGCAGCAGCCTGCGCCTGTGGGATTCAGTGCGGTACCCAGGGTGTAATCCTGTCCACCACGATCATTTATCTTTGCTGAACTCTCATTATTTCCTGTGTAACAAGATTTAGAGTTCAGCCAAGGGCCATACTGCAATAACGTAAACCTGGAAGACAGAAGACCTGGTCTCAGCACGCACTTTGGCCATGCTAAAGCAAAGCCAGATTCCTTCTGTGTGTTTGACACAGCTGCTCCTTTCTGCCTCGGATGTGCTGTAGCCCGTTCCAGGGATGACGGAGAAGATGCTGCAGCTCTAACGCATCACCAGCCAGGCATCACCAGCCTCCTGCCCTACCCGCTGCCAGGGAGCGGGGGTGGGTTCCGCTGGATGAGCTGTGGGGTCTTCCCCAGCCGAATTGTGGAAACCCCTGACGCTGGAGAAAAACAGCCAAATCACTCCCTCCAGTGCACTTGAACCGAGGGTGCGTGGGTTAAAAGAGCGGGGCCAGCACTACGGGAAAGGCAGTGCTTCACCCACGCCCGTGGGAAAGGGGCAGCACCGGAGCCTGCCTGGCACCCGGCTCCCAAACGCCGGCACCCAGCAAAGCCTATTCCYGGGGACCGCCTGTCTCTCACACAGCCATCCTAGGAAGGACAGCCACCTTTTTGCCCAGAAGCGGTTCCTCGTGCCCCGGGGAGGCTCCGAGCACCCTGCTGGGAGCTGGCGTTTGCCCGCCGGAGCCCGGTGCTAAGGGATGCTGAGCAGCTGTGACCACAGAGGATGCTCCCAGCGCCTCGGGGCACTTACGCTGAAAAATGATCGTACATCGAACATATGGTGCACAACCAGCTGAACAAGAGAAACAGCAGCGGTTGCATAAATCTCTCCTTAAAGGCAATTAGAGGAGCTGCTGTTGGCAGGAGCGTTGCAGAGAGCAATGAGTGTGCAGCTCCTGAATAATCCAATTTCAGAGGTGAGCGTGTTGCCTCTTCCCTGCCAGGGAATGAGACGCAGTGGTTCACATGACGGAGAGGCAGCAGACCTTGAAATGAAAAGTAGTGCATGGTTGCAAGTGGCTAATAACTTCTGGGGTGCTCGGAGATGCTGTGGGCACGGCTGCAGTCAAGGGGGGGACCCGCAGCCCCACTGACAGCATCGTGGAAAATCAGAATTAGCCTCACATTCGCAGAGCTGGACGAGCGGTGCCCGAAGGTCAAGTGCGTCATCCCAGGGGGAGGGATGCACAAAGAGAAATAAAGTGATTTTTTCCATCCATTTGACCAAAAGCCAACCCTAAGTTACAGGCTGCCAGCAGCAGGGCTGGCCTCTCCGAGGACAAAGCAGCAGTTTGCCTTTGCGCCCACCCAGTGCCTGTGTCCAAAGCTGTATTCAGTGGGAGTTTGTTCTAAAACTGACACTTTTTATAATGCATTTTGACTTTAAGCATTCATCACTTCATAACAAAAACTTATTTTGTCAGAAAAACATCAGCCAGGTGCCCCGCTCCAACACTACCATGAGCAAAGGTGCTTTCCTGAACCTGCACCTCAAGGTAAGGTGCTGGACACGCTAGCAGTAGTCAGCAAAAATGAAACACCAATACCCTGCATAAATTGCCCACTTCTTTTGCAAGATGCCCAGGGAAGTCAGCATGGGGGTCCAAGCCGGGCTGGCAGGCGCTGCAGCCGAGCCCCGGGGCCCAACCATTGCCCTTCTCCTGGCAGGGAGGATGGAGCAGGCAGGAGCCAGGCAAGAGCAGGCAGAGCAGAAAAGCTCAGTTCTTAGCTTTTTCCCCTCCCCAGGAAATCCTCAAAATTGTATCATGTCCCCTCCCAAAAACCAGTGATTTTTCCCCAGGGTCTGTGCAGGATGGGAATTTTGACTTGGTGGCTCTGCTGAGCTTGTACTTAACTAGAAATGCACAGAAAAATGATCCTGAAAATAGCTGAGAGCGGGCTCGAGCTTGCTCCTGGTTAGGTGCTGGCRCGGGGCGGAGGTGGTTGTCGTGTCTTTCAGGAGGAGGTGGTCCCAGCTATCCTGTGGGTTTAGCTCACTGGGCACAGAGACCAGAGTAATAGTTACAGAAAGGAACTTTATAAATAAACCAGACAGATACGCACAGCCAGCAGTCAAGAAAGGTTTTCTCTAGGGCAGAAGAGTAATCAAATTCCACGTAGACATGCGGGGAAGGAGAACCGGAGGTACAGGAGACAGCGCAATGTAATTTACAGGGCAGCCATCCCTCATCACTCCTCTGTGCAGGGGTCAGAGCCTGCGCCTGTGACCGTGGTCCCCGGCCAAGAGCGGTCCCTGCTCCCCCATCGCCGTCCCTGCCCCGTTAACAGCCGGTGTTCCCTCCCGTGACGGTCCCCGTGCCCCACTGAGCTGCGGAACACCCACGCTGCTGCCAGCCGGCTCCATCCCAGCCGCCCCGGCACTGCGCTTTCTTGCATTTGCAGAGCAAAGCCTGAATTAATGAGCCAAAAAAAAAAAAAAAAAAAAAAAATCAGTATCGTGGCTGTTTTGTTGAATAGACTCTGCTAAAGGAGAAGGACCAAGAGAGAAATATTGCTGTTCACCTCTCCCAGCCAGCTCCAGCACAGAAAAGGGCAGGGGGCTCAGCCTGCGGGGAGATCTCCAGGGAGGGTGACCTGGTTTTGGCTGGGATAGAGATAGTTTTCTTCCCCTTCCAGGGGAGGGGGSACCAGCACCTGTGATGCTCGGGGAAGAGGGTCAGAAAGGTTCCCATTTTCTGGCAGCAGAAAATGGATAAAGGGGCAAGATGCACCGGCCAGCTGCAGTGTCGTTGGAGAAGAAGCTGGAGCCTGGGCTCCCCTGGCTTTGCTACCTCTGCTTGCCCACCCATGTCCCGAGGAGCCAGCCCCTGGYAATATGGTCTGAATCCCCCCTATGCTTATTTTCCCTTACTATTTATCATGTATTTCTTTAACAAATGAAGGATTATCTGACTTAAATCCCCAGGACCCAGCCTTCCCTGGAAAAGGCTGTCCAAAAGGAGCACGTGTGATAAATTACCCTGTCCCRTAAGAAAACCACACCGTTTTACATCATGTGTATTACAAGAGCAACTGGCACCATACCGCAGGCTGAAAACACGCAATGGCCAAAAATTGCCTGATAGGGCTGTAACCTTCCCATGCTCCGTATAACCGAAATCCTCCAGCTGCAACATCGCATGTAAAGAAAATGCAGGTCTGTTAGATTTCCCCAGACATTCACAATTTGATAGAATAGCAGGATATATTTCAAATTGCACAATCTGCTTTCCTTTAAGGGTGTATTTCAGTACCCACAGCACTGGCAGGCACACCACGGAGATGGCTCTGGGCCGGCTACTTCTCACCCCGTCCGTGTCCCGCGGGCTGAATCCAGCCAGGACCACAACCCTGCCCCGGCTGCTGCTGGGGGGGCCGTGCTGGGCACCCCCGGGAAGGGCTCTGCCAGGCAGCACCCTGGGCTAAGGGTGTTTTGAGCAGTAATGAATGCAACAAAAAATATTAAACACCAAATATCCTTCTGTTAGGCATGACTCACACAATGGATAAACACCAGCCACACTTCAGCATCCTCTTTCTTGTGTGTAAAGACTATTTTTTCACCTCAGAAAGAACCTAACTAATCAAYGCCTGGAATTCTGCCTGTGGAAAAGAGTAATTTCTTACAGTCAATAGAAATATTTTCCATTTTTGAGCCACATTCTGGCTACTCTTTCCAGATAATCAAGAAATCAGCCGATCTCCCTGTTCCAGCTTGTCCAGCTGGTAAAGCATCTGACAGCGGAAATAGCTGAAACAATTTGAGCACAGCCATCCCCTTATTTATTAACTTTCTCCCCCTTTCCTTTTGTGGGCTTTGTTTTGTAGAAATGAAATCTCAGGACTGCACAGGGACAGACCTACGTCTTGCAGCCCTGCTGTGCTGCTCCTCAGAGGCAGAGGGAGCATATTYGGTTACCCCCTCACCTCCGTACTAATTTCAGCAAGCCTATATGGTCCTATATAGGGCTGAGCATTTTGCAGAGGTAGGTTTTATCTGCTGGCCGGGATCTGCTCCATCCCCTGCCTGCCTGGGGTGCTCCGAGCCGGCGGCAGCAGCAACGGCAGCGATGCAGCCAAGAGCTGTCTGCTCAACAGCAGCAGGACGTGGGCGGCCAACGCTGGCTGAAGAAGCCTTTTCATCGCTCCCTTCTCAGACAAGACCTCGGTCTTGGCCCAGGGACTCCACCAGATGGACAGATTTTTCCCTCCAAGGAGGGATTTTCACTGCTCGGGTGTGAGCTGCTCGTCCCTCGCCTGTGGGAGCCCATGGGCAGCCTGAGGCAGATCATGGGATGCAGGGGTTGGAAAAAAACCTGTAGGAACAAAGGAGAAACGACAACGTAGGAGAGAAGAGTCTTCATATCTCCATCCTCAGATATTTTTAGTCTGAAAAGCATAAATGCATCACTGAGATATAAAAAGAAAGCTCCCCGCTGCTCCCCATGTTGGAGAGTTCGGTGCGGTGCTCTGCCTGCTTCCCACCCCGGTCAGATGCTCGCCCTACGGCAGGGTGGGAGCAGGGACTCTCGGGGGGTGGAAGGGAGCCCAGTTAGGAAAGGAACAGCCCACGCTCACCCACAGCCCTCTCTGTTCAGGGAGAGGGGCAGGCGATCCTGCTGTGGGAACAGCCTGGATGCTGGCGGCAAACAGCAGCATGTTCAACCATCCCTTTTTTGCAGGCAACAGAAACCTTGTATTTACACACGGGCACAATGCAGCATACGTGCATAAGCTTTTTGGATACTGATCCTTGAAAAAAACCAGTAGAATTATGCAGAATAAATCTGCCAGCTATGACTGATTTCCTCTTACCTTTATCTGGGTGGAAAATCAGGATGCATTTTTAAAAGGAGAGTGTTCATCAAGATACATGTTACATCCTTGCCCATACTGTCATTCTGGGTAAAAAGGAGCAACTTTTTCGGTTCTCCGCTGGGAGAAAAAGATTCTGACTTCTGCTGGCCAGCTCTCCCCATCTGGCTGTGCCGTCTCTTGGTGTCAAGGATGTGATCATGCCACGGTGCCGTGTCACACGCTGCATATCCTGAACACGTCCTACCCTCCTCTCCCATGTAAAAGGGGCTGCARGAGGTACTTGTGGGCACCTACAGTCCACTCCTGCGCTGCTGCAGATCCAGCCCCAGGAGGCACGGGCTGGGTAAAGCTCACCCAAAGGCTTAGCTGAGCAGTCAACATTGGTGTTGGCTGGATTCTGCGTATTTCTGCTTGACAAACTGCAAACCCAACATCCGTGCCTCTCCTGGGTAACCCGGAGCACTGCTGCACACTCAGGTTCCTCAGCCTTGGCTATTGTTATGACGTTGACGTGTTTTATTTTAGTCTCACCTCTGGGTACGAACAGCTGTCACCTCTGAAGCGCCCTTCCCAAAAAGCAGAGGTGAAACAAGACGACTCTTGCTGACGCTCAAGATGCAAGGCTTTTACTTCTGTGCTGCCCAGATGTTTCAGCACTGGGGTGGCATTCACAGGTGTATGAAAACCATCTCCCTGTAGCTGGAGGAGACATCATGGGCTCAGCTGGTGCGATGCAAGGGTATTGTCATGGGTGTGTTAATAATATATCATTATCAGTAAAATGTTTTAAATTGCAGTCATTAAAAATAGATCCAATACCTTCCAGGAGGAGACAGTTTCCAACTGGGAAACACATGTACTTTGCTCTGGAGTTTTTTACTGTATTTACTTACACCATCAGTGAGGTTACCTCTGCCTACAGCTGCTCTTGGAGGATCAAGTTCTCATACATTGATTTGTCTAGATCCACATCTGCCGCCTTAAGAAATAAATAGCTCAAACAGAAAAGCTGCAGACCTGCCTGGCTATTTGGTCCAGAGGTGCAGCCTAGAAAAGCAGGCTGAATTAATTCTGTGTATTAAGGATGGTACAAGTGCTACACTGGCAAACTATGCAGGCTGCGCAGCGCCTTATTCCCTCGGACCTCCTAGAGCCAAAGGGACTGGGCGCCTAAGTCACTTCAGCACTTCTGGGGAAAACTGTGCACAAGGAGAAGTGAGTTTTGGTTGGTTTCGACTTCCGACTCTTCGCCAGCACTTGTCCAAGTGCTTAATTTTCACCAGAGCTAAATAGGAGTCAGTCTCCAACAGACACAGATCATTGCATTTACCAGAGCTAAATAAATACATATACAGAAATGACCCTGAACAGCTTGAGAAAATCCAGCTTTCTCCTGCAGCAGAGTCTCTGTAGGCACAGCTTAGGACACACGGGCTTTGCCCGTCCCCAGAAGCACTGTCAGTGATGCCTGCCGTATGCCAGGCTACTGCTTCCAGGTCTCACTTTCCTGCTGCAGCGGGAAGAGACCCATAATCCCGTACCATTTATCCTTGCCAGCAGAGCTCATGGGAGGGTTCACAGAGAAGCTATCTTACAGCAAATCAACTGCATTTGCCATCTCCTCAAGTCAAGGAGCAAGTTCTCAGCACAGGCTGCCAAGAAGTGATGGGCCATGGTGGTCCCCCCACGCCCACCTTTTCCACCCAGCTAAGGACCGAGGGGCAACAGGAGGCTTGCAGGAACAGTTAAGACTTGCAATTTAGACTTGCTAAAAATCTGAAAGGACAGACAGCAGCAAATTGGGCTGAACAAAGCAGACCAAGCCAGCCCCCGTGCCTGCTGCCGCTGCGCCAGCGCCGAGCCGTGCCAGCGAGGCTCAGCTCTGCCATCGTGGGACATTGCTGCCTCGCGCAGAAGAAAAGCGACCATGCCAAGGCAGTGCTGGTACTTGGGTCCTTCCCTCCTTTCCCTGCTCCTCCTGTTCTTTTGCATTATTAGATGTATGTTCAAAAGTGGGGAAAAAGGAAAAAATCAGGGGTAGCAGTGCTAGCCTAGCATGCAGCAATACCCATTAACTAGGAGGCTGCTATGCTGCAATTAGTTTTAAGCGGTCTTTAGCATTTTCATTAGCTCTTGGATGCTTTTGAAGTACTTAATTTACACTACAGAAACTGTAGAAGATGGCAGATGATGATTAAGATGCGCTTTTACTCTTCTAGAGTGTGCTGAGTACCTTGTAGCTACAGACCATGCATATAAAGCAATATTGCTTATTATTCAGAGCTGTTTGATACATTAATCATGTGCCTGCTTTGCTCTGGGAAGAGGAATTAGAATATAGCAATATTCTGGCTGCTTGTTTTTGCAATACACGTGTGGGTGGACACTCCAGCTACTGCTCACATTCTTCTCTCGCAAGTCGCAGAAGAGCTGTTTGTGATTCTCCTCCCTGGTATTTTCTCTTGACTCTAATTTTGTTGGCTAGATTCAGGAAGGAAGCTGCCCCAAGCCAGTTGACAAGTGTTGCACGGAAATAATAAGTATTACTAATTGAGAAATGTTTGAATTTCTGGATTGCAGAGAGGAAACCTTGGAACAGCTTTAAAATGAAAGGTGCTATAATATTTTTCTTCCAGCAAAGAAACAGAAGGCCTGCAGTGCTATTATCTTTGTCCACTAAAACACTTCTGATTTGACACCTTCTAGTGTGAATATTGCTTAACAAGTTCTTGGAAATGCACTGCAATGCTGTTTCTGAAAATTATTTAAGAGCTCTACAGTAGTAGAAAGCAAGGAATTGATTTTTAAGAGCAAAATCTGAGCCAAGCTTTAAAGCAAGCTTGAGATCCTGAAACGCAGATCTAAAGAAAACCTGTGTTAACTCTCCGCTCAGTCCGTGCTGCCTCCAACTTAAAGCAGCTGCTTGGTGGAGAAACCGAAAGACAGGGTTAAATTAGCGCTGGAAATACATACCTAGCTGGTCAAAGCTAGGAATTGCCAGTCCTCATTAAGTCCTGAGATAGAGGGTAGCAAGTAAACACAGTAAGTGACTTTGCCTGAAATGTCTCAGCCTTCATCCAGCCACCCAGGCTACCGGCAGGTCTCACGATTCATTCAAGACATTGCACAGAGAATTTTKAGAGTCAACTGTGTTCACCTCGTGATCCTGGGAAGACGTTATGGAGGCAGTAATAGCAACTCAACAAGTTGTATTAGCGTCTTCCATGACCTTGTCTCGCCACATCTGAACCCGTGAAGGAAATTTCAGAAAAACAGTAAGTTCTGAGATTGAAGAAGTTTGATTGAATGAGGGGGGAAAAACAAACAAACAAACAAACAAACAACTTGAGAAACAGTGAGTTACCATCCTGCTCACCAGATATGAACAGTGTGTTGAGGCATATCTCGGAGCTGAACAGTTTACAGGATGCATAAATATCTCCATAAAAAACATGTTGTCACTGCCTTATGAAAAAGCATTCTGTTGGCAAACAGCAGTTAAGGACAAACCCTGTAATGCAATAGAGGAGCTGTACCAGGCATCAGAACTGCTTGTTTACTCCAGACAAATGATTTTACCTGAATGTCTTTCATCAGAGTATCTTCTGGTTTGTTTTTTGGGGTTTTTTTTTTGTTTGTTTGTTTGTTTTTTTAAAAAGCAGATCTGTTCACTTTTTTAAACTGCACTTATTCAAAAAAGGCTAAATCATTTACTTCCAACTTATACTCCTTACACTAGAAAACACTTTAATTCTTAAAGAAAAATCACTATTCCTTTAATTCAGCAAAATGCTCCTACATGAGAAATATAACTTAAGCATGTGTGCAATAAACTCCTCAAATGCTATCTGCAGGAGGCACACATTACTTCAAGTACGGTTTTAGCAAAAACTTACCCATCAGTCCCTAAAAACGATGGATCTTCAGCTATTCTCCAGAGTTAGTCTGAGGGCCATAATTCTACAGCTACGCCATCACTCCAGAATAACAAYGTTAGCCCAAGACTACTGGTTATAAGAGCACAAGAGGAACGATGCCACCGGCTGTCCCAGCACACGCAAACCCACCAGATCCTGGTTATGAGGAAGCCGATCCGAACACAAAGTTTATGAAGTAACATTCATTTACAAGTGGAATGTGGCCACTGTTTCGTAAGGATTAACGAACGTCCCCAAGCAATATGGTATTTTTCACTCTGTTACTAACTATAGTAATTCTCTACATAGCTCCCTGGAAGATTGTGAAGATATTACCCTTTAATTTAGATTTGTATGGAACTTTTAATAGCCAACATCTTGACAGGCATTGGTTCAACTAAAATAAATTTCCCTTCTTATAAGAATGATAGATTACACACACACAAAAATCAGACTAGTTCAGTTTATATGGAAACAAATACAATTCCACAATTTATTTATTAATACAGTTTTAATTTACAATACAACTGATCTAGCACACCCAAAACATAGATTATTTACACAGCATGAAAGGCAGCCACACCGGGTGTCACTGCTAGTCTGGGACTTGGGGTGCTGATGCCCCCACACCACCACCCTGCATCGCCGGGAGCACCCGAGCATCTCCACCCGAGCATCTCCATCGCCCACGCAGTCCCGTGGGACCTCCTCTCGCAGCCACTAAAGCCAGCTTGGGGGATCTGCCAGTGATTCTGCAGGAGGGATTGAGCCTCTTTTGTTCATATCAGTTGTTTCTTGTGCTGTGCTGGACCCCAGTCCTCAGTGATCTCCATACCACGTACGGGGAAAACACCGCAGTGATAATGATACGTTACAGAACATCTCGGCTGTGTGAATAATCACAGATAGACACTGTCCTGCCTTTGCACTGGCATCTCCACGAAGGCAGTGGGAGTTGTAGAGATGTTATTAGGCCTCATGACATTTTAAAAAGGCTTAAATATAAAATGTCTTACAGAGGTTTCAAAGGCTGGAATGGAACTGAAATAGTCTTTGCAATAATAATTGCCAGATGCTAAAAACGACCCACAGAGAAGCATTGCATAACTGCTTGGAAATGAAAGAACAGAGAGACCAAAATCCATGCACAAAGTTAGAGAGGAAAAAGCAAGAGTTATTTTCAAGCAAGGCCATTATGGCTGCTTCTACAGCCGTCCTTCAGCCTGACTCACCCCTGACTGCAAATGAAGGTTACACACAGCAGTGGCACAGAGGACTACACCAGCCAGCACCACCGGTCCAGCACAGGAAGCTCGCGGGACCTGCGGGCTATCATCTCCAATAAGAAAAACCAGGTGTAGAGCCTTTGTATCAGCTTGGCAAATCCACACTTTATTTTGGCAAGTAAGGGTAACATTTCAGTCAGCACCAAACACTCATGCAGAACTTGCTTGGGTTTCTGAAATCATAATGAGTAAGATTTTCTGCCGAATCAAATGGCGTGAGGGCTCCAGCTGTAACTGGGGCAAACTCCCCTGGCACACACGGAGCTAACTGACCCCTTATGTTGGTGTAGGAACAGCCTGAGGAGACTAGAAAAGCAGCTCACGGACAGACATAAGAGACAATGGAGCATCAGGAGCCAGCATTGATTGTAAGAGTCGTTCAAGTATGTCAGATATTAACATGGATACAAACCTCATGGCTTTGTGTATTAGTCTGCAACACATGAAGAAATAACAGCTGAGACAACAGGCCCTTCTTTAGCGTCTTACGTAGAAAACCAGCAGTTATTAATAGACACTAATAGTTTCAAACTAAGAAAGTGTATGTACTTTCCAGCATCTCCTGTTCCATATTTTGTTCATCTTCAACAATAAAATCATTTCACTAGAAAAGTGCTATAAAAAGAAGCAACTACTCTCCCATGTCTCTTGCGTCAAGACTACGTTGCTGTGTAAAAGTCAAATCTACAGTGCAATACTCAAGTCCTCACAGTCTTCTGCTTGGAGTAATACATACACAAAGTAGAAAATCTACAGCATAGGCTGATACTGAATACTTGCACTTACTTTCTTGAAATCTTTCTCAACCATGCACTACAGATGAGGCTAGCGTGCTTGTCTCTTGTTAACAATAGCAAAAAAAAAAGCCGGGGTGACACATGAGAGAGACTAAGCCCTCCAGTCCTTTGATTTGTGGGAAGTGTCTGCTAAAAGTTTCCATCAGAGAGGAGTTTGCTTTAAACATGCAGCTTCCAGGTTTAGATGTTTCTTCCTGAAGCAGTGTTACCTGAACTGACTTGTCATAAGCCTCAACTAAGACCTGGGTAACTTGGATGAAATGAGAGGGGAAAAAAAAATAAGTATCTAAGGGAACTCCAGGAAGACTGCAGAAGTAGCTTCTGCCACATGCAAAACCAGACTGACAGTTAAGAAAGGAAAGGCAAATTGCCAGGATAACCAACCACTGCATCAACTGGTACTTACAACAGCCTAATTACCTTCACGAGGGCTCTTGCTTAAGGACGCCAGGACTCACCCCTGGATTTGGAGCCAGAGGACGTGGAACCTCCTACCTCGGCGAACAGGGGAAGTCAGAGCAAAGGGGGGGAAAAAGCGAACAGCCTGTTTATATGCAGGTATAGCTTTAATCATTCACAGAACTGCAGAAGTCTCAAGAATTGCATAGCACACAGGAAAACTTAACTTTTGCCATGAAAAAAAAAATGCGTCTTTGGTAGGCAAGCCAGTCTGTCTGCCAGAAACGTAAGCATCTGGAGCCACATACACGTTCATTTGCAGCGCAAATGCTTAGCTTTGTTAAAGATTTGCTCTGGTCACTAGATTCCTGAAAACAGTTTTTGAAGTATACACATTATAGATACTGCGATTTCTTTCAAGCTAATAGGCTRGAAATACTTACAAACTAGCATGTACTCACAGGAATAGAGATGTTTGTTTCTGACTGACATTCTTCTCTTCTATAAACTTATTGCATTAAAAGGTTCTAGTCACATGTAATTGCTAATACTGAACATTTATTATTTTAAAAAAATAAGCATGCAGAAAGCCATCCTCTTTAAAACCAACACATAAAATAATCCAGCAGAGATTTTTAGAGAAAAGCAATAGCCCTATAAGGCATGGATTCGCCTGAAACCTCCATCAGAAATGTATTTTCTGTGGGAGTCCATGCTCTGATTAAACCATGCAGTGGTGCCAGTCCAGCCAAAGTCAATCACATAACAGAGCACTTGCCTTGCAGCTTATCTTTCTTTTTCTGCTGCTTGGATTTCTTTCCGTCCACTTGGAGACTGACAGTTCTCCTCTTCTCCAGATTCAAGAGCTCCTGGAAGAGCTCCTGCACATTGTAGTTCATTTTGGCTGATGTCTCCATAAAGGAGCACTTCCACTTGCTGGCTAACGCTTGCCCCTCGCTGGCATCCAGCTCCCTCTGGGTCTCGTCACTTTTGTTACCCACCAACATTATTGGGATTTTTTGGATGTCCCCTTTAATCTGACAAATCTGTTCAAAGATGGGCTGAAGATCTTCCATGGACTGCCTACTGGTGACAGAGTACACCAAGATGAAAGCATGGCCTTTGGATATAGACAGCCTCTGCATAGCAGGGAACTGATGGCTTCCCGTGGTGTCTGTAATCTGAAGGGTGCAGATGCTCTTATCGCAGCTGATTACCTGCCGGTACGTATCTTCAATTGTGGGGATATAGGTTTCCCTGAAAGTTCCCCTTACAAAACGAAGGACCAAGGAGCTTTTGCCAACCCCTGCCGCTCCGAACACAACCACCCTGTAATCATTGCTTTGTTCAGGCATGTTTGCTGTGCTGTGATACAAGTGAAGATTTTAACTGAAAAAGACCGAGTTCTTCAAGTTTACACACCCCTTTACAGAGGTGGCCTGCGGAGAAGGGAGGAGGAGGGGGCAAAAGGGAAAGAGAGGAGCAGGGGGAGAGAAAGAAATCGTTCACACCATCTCGGTAATTTTACGGTACGTTATTGAAACAAGCAATGAAACAAGTCACTCCCTTCCCATCCTTTTTTCTTGCGTTAAAGAGAAATAAGCCACTATCCCCCCCAGGCATACATCCCATGCACGCTTAACGTTATGAGAAGTGAAAACGAATTCACCTGTAGCCATCAGCTCCACCGTCCAGCGAAACGAGACTAAAATCGCCTACCAGCCGCGGAGAAGCTGTGTCCCCTCCGGCCGGAGCCCCGGCGCTGCGGGGAGGCTCGGCTCGGCTCCGTGCCTGCCCCCGCCGCCGCCTCCCTCCTCCTCCCCCCGGCCTGCGGGGAGCTCCCCCGCTCCCGTTCGGCACCTGCGGGCAGGCAGCGGTCCCAGGGCCGTTGGCTTTCCCTCTCCTCCTATACGCTCCATCCACCTGCGGGGTCCCCGAAAGCGGCAGGAGATGCCGGGCTGGGAGCGCCGGGCGCTGCGGCGTCCCTGACGATGGATGGCAGCTACCGCAGCGGGCTGCACCACCTCCTCGGCCGGAGCAACGCGCAGGCGGCCGGGACACCGCGCCGGGGGCCCTGCGGAGCTGCCCCTCCGGGCCCTCCCACCGGCTGCGGGCTCCGGGTAGGGGACCCGCCTACCCCTCTGCCTCAAAAGCACCGTAAAATCCAACCTTCCTCTCAAAAGTCCCATAAAAATAAATAAATAATCCACACAACCACCTGAGCCTGGTGGTTAAAGCTGCTGGAGCCAAGTTTTGCTGCTCCATCCCTCTAACTCCACGCACAAATGAACGCGAGTCTCTCCCTCCATCGCCCCCCYCCCCAGCACCTCCCTCAGCCTTCTGCACCACAGACCCCCAGGCGCTTTCACCCAGCCCGCACGCTCCCCAGCTCACATTCGGGGCTGATTTTGTTTCGACACTTGAAATACGGGTCAGCTTTCCACCCTCGCTGCCATTAAAAGCGGCAGGGATGACCTGAGGTACTCCTGCAGCCCTTCCCCATAGAAGCCACCAAACCTTTCGGGCTATGGCCGCTAAAGTCCACTACTTTCATTTAGTTCCACCACACYAGCAAATAAAAGAGTTGTATTTCACAATCACAAGTTGTATGTCTCCTCATTTATGAGAAATTTCCCCAAAACACCGTCTCTCCACACACCCTCTCTGAAGGCAGACCGGATCAGCAGCCCGGATAACCCAGTGCCTGACARGGAAGGCGCCCGTGTTGCTACGCTTCCAAAACGGCCCGGGGCCGAGAGAGAGCCGGGCCCACRGTGGCTGCTCCCGCCATCCTCAGGTCCCGTCCCGCCTCGGCTCCTCCTCGCCCCGCTCCGCCCGAGCCGCCTCCCTGGCCGCCGCCGCCATGGCGGGCGGGAGAGGGCGCCCCGCGCTCGGCCACCGCCTCACAGCCGACCGCAGTCCTTTCCCCGGCCCCCCCCGCAGGGGCTTCCCGGCCGCGGAGCCCTGCTGCGGCGCAGCCCGCCCCCTCCCTCACGCCCCAAAATGGCTGCCGGCCCCCATGGAGGGAGCTCAGCACCGACGACCCCCGGGCTCAGGGCTGCCACCCCCAGTCAGGCCCCAGCAAGGGGTCTGGCTCCTGGCAGACCCCAAACTGCTTCTCCAGAGCCACCCACCTGCACCCACAGAAGGGCCACGCTAACCTCCACCCCAGGGGCTAGGCCTGGCCCATTAGCGGGTTAATATGGACATCTTAATTGGTCAGCTGGTGATGGCAAACCACCACAGGAGCACCGCAGTCTGCCTTTGCCGGGCACGCTGGCAGGGGTCAGCTCTCCTGCCCGGCTCCTGGCCGCAGAGAGCTTGGAGCAGAGGTTCAACATTTGTCACGTTGACAGGCGCGATTTGTTTAGCCCTGATTCCCGAGGAAGCCAGTCTCAGCTTGTACTCACAGCAACATCTCCCACTGTGACGATTAAAACCATTCCTGTGTCTGACTGTGACTGGGAGGGGGGTGCTGCGTTGCCTGGATGAGAATTCTTCTCTTTTTTTCTCTAGAATGGGGTTTTTTTCTGAGCAYGACCTTGGGCTTGGACCAGAGCTTTCCATCTGGAAGTCTGCAAAAAGCCGCGGGTCCCTGGGCAACTGTCAGGGAGTCGTCAGCACGGAGCTGAGCTGCTTTGGGGAGAGGGGACGGTCCCCAGCCAGCACGCTCGGACAAGGCCAGGCCCTGGGAAAGCTGTAGCCAGGGCTGGGAAATGAGGAATACGCCAATTTTAAAATGTGACTAAAGGGCATTTGTGGTGCTCCGCTGCCGGGACATTCAGCAGCAAGAGAGCAAGGGGGACAAATGTCCCTGTTAAGAGCTCAGCTCCGACTGGGAGACTTGAAAATGGGGGTACCCTTGGCCAAGGGGTGTCTTCAGGGTCTGGCTATCTTGTCTGTAACTCTCRTGCTGCCCAAGATGGGGGTGTTTAAGAAACCCTTTTGCAAAGCTTCACTCTTTTATTGTTGTTGTTACAGTTAAACTACAGCAGGACAAACTCCGCAGCCGAAGGGGCCGGTACACCAGCCTGAGGATCTCCCTGTGCCACCGACCTCAGGAGGGGACGGTCCAAAGCTCTTTCCCCCTCACAGAAGTTGTAACTGAAAACGTGGTTAGAGACGGTGCCATAGATGTTTCCCCTGATTCTGTGGGCCACAGGGCCTGGTTTGGGGAATAACAGCTCTAAAAGGGGCAAGTAAAATACTTCTGAAAGTCTACAGGAACATGGTTCTCCTCAGCATCTCCTGCAGACCACCTGCCCTGGCCTCCTGTCCACCCCAACCACACACGTTTCTGTGTGGCCCTTTGGTGGCACGTCTCGGACAGCAAGCTTGCCCGCTCCGGTCCCCTGCTCCTCCTGTGCTCCCCATGCAGATCGGCAGTGACTGTCTCTTTCCCAGGCTAAACTGTCTAAGAAATAATTGCTTATCCCAACACATGATGCTTAATAACCCGTGGTTTCAAAAGCCATAATTACATCCTCGTCACAGAACGGCGATGCTGCTGCTGCTTGCGGTCTGGGATGAGTACGCAAGCTTCTGGCTGGGGCACACTCAGGTCTGTAAGCCGAAGAGTTAAATCTTTTTGGGGGCATTTTTCACAGCCCTTCCTAGAAAGCTCGGCGCTGGGGAAGTGAAGAATGACTCCCTGGTGGGACGTTGCTCTGCCACGTTGACACTAACGGATCCAGAGCAGCGGGAAGCAGCCGTAAAAGCCAAGTGGAGGAGGTTAAAGTAGCCTGGATTTGAATCCTGCTGATGACTTACAGTGTCATGAAATCAATGCAGTAACTGAAAGAGGAAGGACACATGTAGCCTGTATACTGAGGCAGGTTGCAGAATAATTACAAAGCACAATTCGGCAGCGGTGGCAGCCTGTTTCCCCCTGCGCAGACCAAAGGCGAGCAGCATTATTCGAAGTCCGAGGCTTGATCCCGTGGCTGCTCCCCAGCAGTCTCCCCCTGAGGCTCCCTGCTTCCCCGCAGCCTCTCCAGCACCAGGGTTGCCTTTGGAGGGCAGGCAGCCGCAGGGCGTACTGTGCACGGCGCGGTGGGAGGGAGAGGGAAGACCTCCATGACAGAGAACTACCTTGGGAATGCAATTGCAGGTGCCTGGCAAGTTAAAAGCTCTATAAATCTCCTGCTTGCACTGGTGCAAGAGCTGGAGAGCAATATGCTTATAGGTGGTCTCAGATGAATCCTGGAACAGAGGGATTGTGCCCAAAAAGGAGAAAATGTTGACAAAAGCACAATTTCCATTGCTAAAATTAGTTTTTCCCTATCCCAAAATCCAGTTTCTGCAAGCGTCCAACACACCTGACCCACTGGCCCCAGCTTTGGCCGTGCCACTGGGAGCAGACCAGGCAAAATCCCTTTTGCTGGGATTTATGAACAGATTCATTTTGCTCAGGGCCAACTGGCTGTGCAAAAGCCTCTTTAAGGCAATATCCCACCTTTTTGCCTCTCCCCAGAAACCCTATTCTACTTTACCATGGTAGTTTATTCCCGTGTTCACTGTAGGCAATAATCTTCTGCCAGTTTATGCCTGTTGAGGCTCTGGCCTTAAAATAAAGCCTTGGAACTGGCTGAGTGGATAGCCAGCGGCAGACTCTGCAACCTCTTCCTTGAGGGAGGGCAGCTGGCAGGAGCTTGGGTCTTGATGCCAGCACACTGCAAAGCACTTGAGTGTTTCCCGGAGCTAACACCTCCCCTTCCTGCAGAGCAGCGACCAGCACCAGCCCTTGTACCACCCCGCACAGGATTATTGGGTGTTAAGGCAGCAGTTGTAGTTGTTCACTCAGGGACAGGACAGGACAGGATCAAGCAACAGGCCTTTAAGGGAGAAAATGGTCCAGTTCCCTGCTTGAAACCATTTCTGCAGCTGCTCAGCTGGCACCAGGGTCTGGCTGGGTCCTTTCCCATCAGCCAAACGCTGGGCAGAAACAGAAAGGGATGATACCGTTCAGAAACTACGGGTGGGTTTCATTTTGGTACCCAGTCCCCATCTGAAGGGATGCTAAAGAGGCCGTGCTGCAGAGGAAAGGCAGGCTCCCATGTCCAAGGGAAGCCGGGCAGGACACCCCCCACTGCTTCTTGCAGACAAATGTGTTGGTGTGAGCGTGGCCGCGTGTGCAACAGGAGCTCGCCCTTTTCTCGAGGCCTGTGAATAGTTTTCATTCTTCCTGATGCTGGAGGAAGTTTTTGCCCACACCAGTGCCTGCCTTGTTGGACGTGTGCCCATCTTTGTTCTGAGCAGTGACTTGGGAAGAGCCCTGGCTCTGCATGAGGAGGTGGTTAGCGCTGTGACACCCTTCCCCGTCAGTGCAGCAGCAGCTGCAATCCCCCCACGGCTCAGGCGCTGCTGAGAAACTAAGGAATAACAACTGAGCATCTGCAGACAAGACAGAGACACGTCAGTACTGCTGCTAATTAGCCACCCACAGCAGGGCTGTGCCATCCCACATCACCATCAGGGTAGTATCTGGTAAGTCCAGAATCCATCGGCACAGGCGTGTCCTTGTGTCAGGCCCTGGGACTGCTGCTCATGTATTAGCAGGTGAATTTCTGATGGCTGAAGAGGCAATGCTTCCCTTTCCGGGTAGTCTCTTTCCTTTCTTTGAAGAAAAAAATAACAGTGGAAGGGTCCTGACGGCGTTGAGAAGCTTTCCTGCCTGTATCTCCTGCCCTGTTTGCCCTCATCGTGCTTCCACATCTTCCTGCTGTCACATCTCTTGTCTTCCCACTGTACGTTTTTAGCCTACTAACAATTAATGCATTTCATGAACCGTTTTTGCTTGGGGATGTATCTGGATTATATACAACCTGGTCACGTCCTGACTTCTGGTGGCCCCAGCTCTTTCCTACTGCACATGGATACTTCGATAGAAAGATTACTGGCTGGCCCACCCCCAGTATTGTACCATCTGTTACCAAGCCTGCATCTGCTGTGCGGAAGGCTACTGCAGCAATATCACTCCTATTTGTGTTTCTGTCTCTTAGTTAAGCACTTAAGCAATTTCTGTCTGTAGACAAATCTCACTTTGGGAGGTACAGCAGCACCTGAAGTGTTAGTGAGCACTTGTGGAGGAAACATTTCTCAGCCCTTCCCCAAGCTTATTCTTCCAAAACCATTTGTGGTTTTCCAGGTTATCGTTTCTTATTTCTCTGATACCTGCTGCCTCACTGACTCCATGGTATTCTCCCATCTATTTTGAATACATTTCTATCCTTACTGAGCAGCTTTGTAATGCCTGCCTCCTATCCCAGACTGGAAAAAAAAAAGGGTCTTTGGACCTATTCCATACTGCTCTGGATTTTTTGCACAACACAAAAAGCCCAGAGGATTTTCTCGAGGAGCTTCAATCTTAACATGAGGCCCTGTCAAGTCCTGTCATCATTCACTGCATTATTTACTAGGGGAAAATGAAAGCAGATGCTCAACTACTGGGCCAGTTGTTTTAGGCGCAGAAGCAAGCTATCTCAAAGTCAGCTGCTGATAAAGATTAGGGCTGATTCTCAGCTCAGCTGCACAACATACAAGCAGAACACCCAACTTTTGCAAGGTACTCAGAAACACCCAGGATAGAACTTGGATCAAAAGCCATCCAAAAGCAAGGGGAACTATAACCGAGACCTTCAAAAAAAAGCCTCTAAAGCCAGTAAGGCGGCCAGTTGCACTGAGCTACTTTGGAAGTTCCTGTCTGAAATAATAATAATGATATAATAATAAAAATAATAATAATAATGAAGAAAATGAAAATAGGGGAATAAAACAGATCTCTTTAACAGTACACTAATCAACATTGCTTCGTGCCTAGTACAAAGGGACGGAAATTAGTTCTAATAAACTGTACTTCTATTACATTAGAGAATTATTAATGCTGTAATCACAGCTGCTGAATCACAACTATGTGGAGAGCTGATGCTATTTGGGAGATTTTCTCCTGTTGTTAATTAGTCATCTGAAGAAACCTGTGCTCAGCTCCGTAGGTGTAAATACAAGGGGTTGCCCACTGGCTAACCACATAAGATTGCGTGTGTGCAAAACATGAGCAAAACCAAATGCCTCATGTAGTGAAACGTCAGGAGGGGCATTGCTGCGGTGGCAAGGTGCCCAGAAGAGGTGCAGAGGACAGGCGTGGTCCTGCTCGGCGATGCACGACATGCATGCCCGGAGGCCCATGCGTGCTGGCAGCACCGTGCTCCCGTGCAGATATCCCTGTATAGCAACTTGTGGAGATCTGCCTGGTCACGTCAGCAGCAATTTTCTACAGGCTTTCATTTAGCAGCCCTTTTCTCTTCATTTTGTTATGGYCTCTGCAATCCCGAAACATCTTAGTTTTAAAATCCAGATGTAATCCTGGACTAACCCGTGCCCATTTCTCTCCTGASTCTCCCCACGTCCTGTCCTTTAAAGTCCGTGTTTCCACCTGCTGCAACACAAAAGCTGTTCCTGAAGTACTTGCTGGGGAATGCTGACTCCCAAGCTGACCACATTTGCCATCTGATTTTTGGAGCAGCCATAGTGCTGTTTCCTGAATCCCTCCGTCACATTCCCGTCCCCAGTGCAGGATCCACCGTACCTCGGGAAGCTGAAGGTGCTCTTTCTCTTGGGCAGCCAAGAGAACCTTGAATCTCTGTTTGCCACTCTTTGCATGTAGTTTTCCATCAAAATGATTTAAGCAAGACCCAGACCTAGTGCCTGTGCCCAAGCCTGCACAAGCCTGTGAAGTCAGGGCATTGCAGCTTATCCAGCTCTCCAGGACCGTGTCCTTGGGGATTCTTAAATCCACAGGGTGCTGTAATGGTACCTGGGCTGTCCTGACTACGTGCATCTGGTGGTGAAAGTCCCCTGTGCATTTAATCTCCTGCAGGGATTTGTTTGGAGGCATTAAATGATCTCTCTCCAAGAACAGAGACCGTCCCTTTGCAAAGGCTTCACTTCCCTGAGTCCTTTGGGCTATGGCACGAGTGCCTGCAAGCAGCATCCCAGATGAAAACATGGCTAGGCTGTGACAAAAATTGTCACAAGAGCCCTTTTTAATCCAGGCAATGCTTGTGTCCACTTGAAATGTTTTCCCTTTCTCACCCGCCTTTGCTGTGGTTTTGAGTGCTGGCAAACCCACAAGCATCTTTCTGTAGCAGGCACCGAGTCCCACATACCTCTGTCTGTCTGCTGCAAGTGGCTCAGGGGAGGATTAATCACCTCTCACCTTCCCTTCACTGGAAAACAATTCCTGTCCCTCATGTGGCTGCTTTTATGRTTCTCGTCTCTCCAGGCAGGATGACTTGCTCAGCCTAATAACTTGCAAGTCATTCACTTTGCCCGAATCCTATCATTAATGGGGATTTCCAGAGCTGATTTATAAAACATCATTTCTGGTGTTTATGAGGTATTTATTAGCCACAATGAAATGCTAACTAGTAATTAGTACCTTATTCGCTATCTCAGCTAGCCACGTTTGCTSAAAGGCAGATATCCCATTTTCAGACAACATTTTCCAAGCCTTCCAAGGTTTGGGATGGATTACCATTCCTCAGCCTCTGTCCATCTGAACCCAATTAGGTGGTTCACCCTGGGATCTCACCCTTTTTGGCAAGTCTCTCTCAGCCGCAGAGCCCAGCCTGCTGGCCGGCTGTGTTTTACCCATGTCAGGCAGCCGAGCAGGGCTCAGCTAAGTGCTACCTAGCTGGGTGCAGAACTGAGCCCAGACCAGCACAAGCTAGAAGACAGCTCTTTCTAAGATGTATTTGTTTGATAAGTAAGGCAATATGAAAAGCCAACAGGCTCTTGTGTTCGGGGAAGGATTCGTGACTCTTCTCCAGGGAGTACAGTAGGAAAGAGGCTGTGAGTCAACTTAGCAGAGGCAAAAGAGTGGGAAGGTCTCCAGCCTCCCTGGAGAAAGGATGGAAAGGAGAGAGACATGTCCTGTGCAGTACCTCTGTCTTGGATGGGACAGACCGATCGAGGAGGGACACGGCCACGAGATGCCGGCTCAATGCCCCACTGTCGGTCAGGATTTGCTTTGGCTGGAGCTGACAGCAACCAGAGAAATTTTAAATGGAAATTTTAAAAGGAAATCAGCTGTTTGCAAGAACCCCCCTGGAAGGCAGAGAGCAGAGGGAGCAGGGGGAGAGGCACTGTCTGCTGCTTTGCCTGCTCCTGCTGCTGCCCCGGAAAACTGCCTGGGGAATGTCTGGAGCTGCGAGCTGGTGCAGGACGGTGGTGGGGACCCACAGAAGGGATGGGTGAAGATAATCAGATCCCTTTTCTGTAGTGATTTTGCCAGAGATTGCTTCTGTTATGTCAGGACTCCCTTGGGACTTGCAGGGATTGCACAAGAATGTACTTTCCCAGGTTACCAAGCCCAGGCAGTGCTCCTCATTGCTTTTCTATCCATGTTTAGGGTGGTAAATCCCCCCTTCCCGTTGCTTAGCAAGCATGGGGGACACCCCACCAAACTTCATTGGTTTCCTTTGGAGAGGAGAGAGTCTGCAGGGTCTGCTCTTAACTTCATCCTGGAGCTACGTGGCTGAAATCATGCAGGTCAATGCTTTTGGGATGAAGGGAGAACCTTGCTTTAGGCCCACACATACAGCCCCCGTCGCTGTCTCCCCCACGCTTGCTCCTGGCAGGGAGGATGAGTGAGGGGTGCCTGTTCCTGACAATGGATGGGGCACCCCAGAAACAGGCTTCATTTAAGGTTTGACAGCCCTCAGCTCCCATGTGGATTCCCATACAACCTGTCCTTACCCAAACCGCAACAGCGAGCAGCAGCCAGGCTGAAACCGGGCCAGAACATGGGCGCTTCGGGCAATTCTGAATTAGAAACCAATGTATTTTACTTCCTATACCACTACAGAGGAAGTTCTGCGAACTCCAGTTCTGACCTCCTGAAGTTAAAATGTCCAACTTTTGGGTACCACTGAGGCACGGCACAGCATTAACAGCTCCCAAAGGCCCGCGGGGTCTTGCTGGGGGATGTCCAAGTGACCTGGGGTACCGCAGGGAGCACGGCACTCCAAGGCTCGGGCACCCATCCTGCTTTGTCCTCACTGTGCTCCATTTCCACTGCTTTTCCTCTGGAGCCCATCAAGGCTTTCCTTTTCTTGTGGGAGACAGAGCTTGATATTCATGGCCAGTACAGCCATCTTCTTAATAATGCTTTGAATGTCACTGATTCCTGTGGAGAGGTTCGAGACAGCAGCTGAAGCAGAAAAAGGATTTTCCTCTGGAATTACATAAATTATTATTAAACCAGAGGATGTGTGTCACTGGTGCATATTGCTTATCAGAAAGGATGTCTCTTCCCAGTAATGCTGAGACTTGGCAGTGCAGTTCAGCCTGTAAAATATTTATTAGAAAATKTTCCAGAGTGGCTTATCTGTTTTTGAGACATAACATCCATCTCATGAGCGAGCCTTATCTGCACCTGGAAGAGTGCCCTTCCTCTGGAAACTCTGGAGGGCTTTAAGCACAACAAAACGAAGATGGAAAAAATAGAAGAAAACACAAATACCTCCTATTGTAATGGATATAAACATTCCTTGACTCAAGATAATGAAACAGCCAAAGGATAGGACAATATTTAAATGGTCTCAGCAAGGAATTCACTGCATGGAGCCATCACACGTCAGCTCAGCTGAGTGAGAAACAAACACCTGACCTGCAGCCTGCCCGCGGGYGAGTGGGGAGCGGGGGCTCCGATGTCCCCCCCGCGCTCGGCACGGCAGCGAGAAGCAACAACACGCCAAAACGCCTGCCCAGTTGAAATCTGCAGAGGAGATTTGGGAAGCCACCGCCAACCAGCACAATCTTCAGAGAGGCTCCTGCAAGAAGGCTGGATGCTGCGGAAGGGGGACTCATCGCATTAGCTTATCTCAGCCCAGGAATCAAAATTAATGGCAGTGAAAGCAAGCCCTTCCAGCGGGACCYGAAAGGGCAATTCATGGAAACGCCCCAGCAACGCCTGCCCAAGTAATAGCAGCAAACGGAGGGCCCCGGAGCAGATGCCATCGCAGCTGGGGCCAGGGGGGAAGCAGAGCGGGCGCTGCTGGAGCAGCACTGGCAGCCGGAGGCGGCTGAGCCTCTGCCCCTGCTCGGGGAAGGCTCGCCCTGTGCAGCACCAGCTCCAGACTTACCTCTTACACACGTCAGAGATGGAGAGGCAGAAGGTGCCAACAATTATAGCCATGATAAGATCTTGTATTTCATTTAAAACTCCAGATCTAAAGCCTGAAGTGCGTATTGATTTCCTATAATAGCCTCTGACAAGGGAAAAGCTCAAAGAGCCATCGGCTCTTGTACAGTGTAATGTCAGGTGCTAAGTAGGAAAACAGACCCGTGACACATGTCTGTGTGCCAACCACAGAGCAAAATCCTTCCAAAAATAAATCTGTTGCTGCTTATTGCTTATTTTACCCCAATAAAAATGCACCGACTGGGTCTCGTCTTTGAGAGCAGGAGTGACAGTCATTTATAACGAGAACCGGAGCGGACGTGAGCAGCAGTCCCCAGCTCTGTACATCTCATCTCCTACAGTTCAGTCTCCTGCCAGCAATACAGCCAATGCTCTTTTGCCAGCAGTACAGCCAATGTTTTATGTTCGCCATAATGAAATCCCATACAATAGCCTTGGGCTACAGGATTTGTGGTGGGAGAGGGGACGTGTTTCAGTGTCCCACAACATACTAATTGTCTGGGGCCTGCTGGGAGCAGGTTTAAAAGGGACAAGGAGAAAATGCCAGCACCTCCCTCTCCCCAGCCAGTGCTCATCAGCACCATCAGACCTGGGGACAATGTCAGGCAGCTGCTGGGACACTCAAACCCACCCAGTCACAAGTTGCTTCTTCCATTTTTAGGCTGGAAAACATGGGCCAGATCTGTCCCACAAGCCTTGCTGCTGGAGCTTGTGACCAGCAGGCACATGGTGAGACACAGCCATATAACCTTCAGGCATTTTTGTCACCCTTCCCTGAGCCTTTCCTAGATCTAACATACCCTTGCAGAGGGATGGGCATCGGGGTCACAAGCCCGGTTCCCCCAGTGCCTCCCAGAACATCATTGCAAGTATTGCAGCATAGTCTTCTCGTGGCTCCTTTGCCGTCGATGGGTCCCCCCCAGGAGGCAGGGAGCAAAGGGAGCTCTGGGCATCGCCGTCACCCCACGCTGAGGTTTCTGTTTGAAGGCAGATCAGCCCAGCGCTGTACACTTACACCTCACCTTGCACGGGCGTGACTGGGAGCAAACGAATGGCAGACACGGCTGCGTTGGAGTCTGCTGCAGCTCTTTGCTTTGCTCGTCAGTCACAAACCATTTTTAGAGCAGAAAGAGACTCTGGTCCCAGACTTCTCCTAAGAAAACGCAGAAAGTGGTCTAAGAAGAAGAGTCAAACTGTTCCAACCAAAGACCATTTGCTGACCTCAAGAACTGTGGTCCCCAGCCACCCACAAAGGTCTATCATAACCCATTTCCCTCCTCCTCCTAACTTYGGCTGCTCACAGCAACACCAGATAGATAGCCTCTTAAAGAAACTCTCAGGTAGTTTTTCCCATTCCTCTCCAGTTCTCACCATGTCCCTGCCCGGCGGCACAGAAACACGAAGCTCGTGGGACAGCTCTGACCCTGAGCAGCACTTTGCAGGTAATAGGTACTTCTACACATAAGCAAATTTCCCACATTTTGAGAGGTGAGGGATTGATTTATTTTCTTTTAAATCTGGCTGAAAGCCGTGTTCTGCTGGCAGCAGAGGGCAGCAGAGCCCTGCCAGGGCAGGGCTGCGCCCCAGAGCAAAGACCCGAATAAGAAACTGGGAAGAGAAGCCATGTGGGCGGGTGGCAGTGGTTTTACAGTTATTTAAAATTCATGAATTTGCTCTTTTGAAATTCATTAGATCCTGAAAGTGCTGTACTGCCTCTAGTTTGCCTTTGAGCAGCCCTAGTTCCTCACCGTGGCAGAGAAGCTGTATCCAGCACAGGCTGCAGCAGAAACGGAGCCATGGGTGCCGAGACTCAGCAGCCCAGTTCCCCTCTCGTGTGCCGTTTTATCAAGGCAGCCCCTATTGCAATGGGAACTTCAAGCTGTTGACATTGAACTTAATTCTGTTGTCATCAGATTTTCCATTACTCCTTAAGTGCAAGTCCTGGGAACCCCCCCTTTTTTTTTTTTCCTGGATTATGGACAGAAAGACAACGTGGGGGAGAGCAGGCTCCAAGCAGCGGGAGGCAGCGCCTTCGAATACGGCAGCAGATGGAGGAGGACGCCCAAATGGCCATGGCAGTGGGCTAACAGCCAACATGCAAAGTTCACAGCAACGCTGTGACAACTGAGGGGCTGGCAAGCAGGGACAGGCAGGTCCAGGGGACAGAGCCCTAAGGAAAACCCAAGGATTGTCCCCTGCCGTGGGAGCCGACTTCAGCTGCCCGGGGCGAGTGGGAACAGGGGGGCTCAACACCCCAGTCCCGTGGGCGAAGGGAGCTGTAGCCCCTGCGGCAGGAGCTGCAACCGATGCTCCAGAGACAAGGCAGAAATGGCTCTGCTAACAACTAGTCCTAAAGCAAAGGTTTTAAAGGTCAAAAAGCCATTAGCATCGAAGTACCGTGTTTCTGCACTGCAAAGCATTTGGAGGGAGATGTGGGAGAAAATTGTCCAAGTGAGTCAACCGTTTTCCCCAGCAACAAGTTGTGTGACTTGCAACTGCCTGAAGTAAAAGACCAAAGAAAAACAAACAAGATCACAGCAGAAGAGCTATGATTTCTCAGTCAGTGAACCAGGCCGACGACAAATCCACAATATTGTATATTTTATTTAAATTAACAAAACTACATGTTTTCCAGGTTGCTTAAAGCATTCTGTAAAAACTGAACTCAACCTAAACAAAAAAGGATATATTTTAATAAGACCCAGGGACTATTTCTGAGACATATGAGTAGGGCTTAGGAATTAAGAAATAAAAAAACCACACACACACACACACATACACGCGCCCCGTAAACAAATTGTTAGTGTTTGACACAAAATTTGGTTTTAAAGCTGCAATTCCCCATTTGTAAGGAGCCTTTACAAAATGCAATGCTATACTAAGCTGTAAAAGAAACCATGGACACATCTATCGGAACAACATAAATATCACGTAAGAACCCAACGTAAAAAGGATGTTAAAGTTGCAAAGTCGAGCACTCAGCCAGGAACATGCCGGAGTTACGATGATGTGCGTTAATTTAATTCGCTTTGTAATTGAACAACTACTGCAAGTAGGAACATTGCTTGGACCTACTAGCACTTATTTTCCTTATGTAAATTGCTTACAGGTTACATTTTGCCATCTGTGTTGAAGGTGCGGTCACAGCGCTTATTCCACATACAGTAAGTGTGCCCCCTCCTTTTTCTATTTTTGTTTCTTTTAAACCACATTTCCTTTCAGTACAGGGGGCATTGTCATCCCACTTTACAAAAAAAACCCCAAACTTATAAAAAAATGTTCCAGTTCAAGTATCCAAAATCACCCAAAGCTACCTCCTTAAGTAGTGTTCAGCACTTTTTCTGTGCTACAGTGACTTCACACGCTCAGACATAGCAGCACGCGAGGGACTTCACCCGGAGCGATGCATTCGGCGTTCCTCGGCTCTGACCCTGCGTCCCGGCTGAGAAGCTGCCGGGGCAAGGGGAGCTGGGGACCCCAGTGAGGGTGAACAGAACAGTGAACAGCATTGCTTTAAGAAAATCCTATAGTAGCTCCAATTAACAAAACCGGAGCAGCCCTTCTGCAGACGGGGTCTGCCCGGCGTGCCGCACCCCGATCGGAGACCCGTTCGATGGTGCACAACCTGGGGTTCCCAGCAACCAAAAGGATGCAAGATTATCTACGCTACCCTCTCTTTCTTCATAGTGTTGTGCTCTAATAAATGGTATTTTAAATGCTACTTTACAGAGTGCCGTTCTTACTGGGACCATAACAGCCCAGCACCTCCTGGTGCGATTTGTTTGGCACAGTCAGGAGCCCCAGTGAGAAATCCCTTCTGGGGACAGGCTGGCGAGGAGACGGGGTGCCCGGCTGGCCCCGCACACGGCCGAGGGGCAGTCGCTAGCCTTCTGGCCCTATTCCCTGGTGGACTGGGAAAATAAGGAGGAATTATTTGAATGCCTCACCCCAGCTGAAGTATTGACTTGTCTGAAGAAACATGGGGAAGGGAAAGCCAACGGCAAGGAAAGTTGGTCTGTATTTGGTTACTAACATGCTTGAAATGGTGACAGGGACGGTTAGAGCTGAACTGAGCTGCGGCCCTGGAGCTGCAGCCCCGTGCAAACGGGGCTGCCAGCGATGGGCATCACCCAGTACGAGCTGTTTGCTGGGGTGGGAACCGTGATGAACCAGCACCTCCTGGTGCAAACCAGAGCCCTAGCTGCACAGCCTCAACTCCTGCCCAGAGCCCCAAACTCACACAAACCCAAATGTGATAGTAAAGCCAGCACGCAATGGGCTTTAATTGCATGTCRTAATGCATACATTGGCTACAGATGGATTAAGGTTACATTGGTGATCTCACTTCTGGTATTTCCCAATTACACTTTCATTTTGCAGCCTTAATACTCTAACAATTGATGTGTAATATCAGAAGTTTTAGGAATCCAAGGACAACGAGTCCCTTTTTCCAGGACAGTGCTACTACCGGTACCTGTGATGACTGCCTGTCAGCGGCTTTAGAAGCTTCCCCTCTCTCCCTAATCTCTGACCCTTCAGCAACAGAGAGCAGTAGCAGATGCTTATCTTTTAAGGACAAAACTGGGAGGTTGAGTTACACATTACTAGCAGTTAACACAGACATTACTCATGCCAGTTAACAAGGCCCTCGGGATCCTCCAGGCCCTGGAAGGTGTGCCCTGAGCAGCACAGACCCTTCTGGCCATGCTTCTTCCCGCACACGCCATTAACATTTCTCTTAACTGGTCCCCAGCACGGTCCAGTTTAAGCCTCCACCCCAGATCAGTTCCCAGTCCCCTCGCACTGCCAACAGTCTCACAGCCAGACCTGCCCAGGGGGTGAGCGACCTCATCGTCTGCTTTTGCTCTGAAAAGCAAATATCCACGTTAGTGTGTGACAAGCAGATTTTTCCAAGTCCGATAATGCCTGGAAGAATCCAGCTCTGCCAAGCGTGCTCCATCCCGGCAGTGCAAGGAGGAGCGGGATTGCCCGGCCTCCTCTGCCCAGCTCACAAGCACGGGAACCGAGAACGCGCCGTCCCTTCCTGTGGCCTTTCTCTTCTCCCCATGGCACGTAAGCAGCATAAAAATGAAGGAGCTGTAACAAAAAAGTAAGATGGAGGAGGACAACAAAAGCAAGGGACGCCAAAGGGGCTGAGAATAGGCAGGAGTTGGCTGCGGGACCCTCTGGGAACTCGGGACAGGAGCACTCCTTTCTCCTGCAACTCGGCTCAGGCATCCGATTTTTACATTCCCCTATGTTTAACAAACAGCTGTAAAACCTACTGAGAAAGCATGTTGCTGCTTCGACTAAAATCTTATGTATTACAAACAGTCTGCTCCCTTCCCCAGCTGCATTTCATTCAAGTGACAGGTTTGCTGCAGAGTTGCAGGGCTGTACTAAAGACCTCAAACAAGGTTCAATACAATTATAGACGGTGGAATTAAATGTTTTTAAAATAAGGCTTTAGTTCCCCCCCCGCAACCAACCCCTTGTTTAAAGTTGCACACAAGAAGAAAACTCAAAGTACTGAATACGTGCTCACCGACTGAGCTCCCTGCACCACCTTTATGCACAGGCACACGGCAGCCAAATAAAAACTGCCCAACGTCAGCTCTAACTTCTGAACATGCGACTTTGCAACCTTAATGCTTTTCTGGCAGGTTTTTACGTGCTTGAGTGTAACACAATATACATATCCCTCCCCCCAGAAATAACTACACCATATTAAAGAGTTTACAAATGTTCTGCTCGGTGTCACGGCTCTGTGAAAATACACTAGATACGGGGTGCTCGAGAAGCAAGTTAGGTCAGAGAGGTCTCTTCCCGGAGGGCGTTGCGTTGTCCTTGGCTCTCCACCCCGGTCTGGGTCCCAGCTGAGGCCATCTCAGCGTTACTCCTGAGCCTCCTTGCGAGCCAGCTTATAAACCTCTGTCGGCCCATCCACGTGGGTGATGGTGGTGGTGAGCTGAAGCTCTTCCCCACTGTTTACTCCCAGGTCACCTAAGAAACAAAGTTATTTTGTTAGCTTGCTCTCACAATAAAATATTTGACAATTAGAAAGCAAAAGATTCGTTTTATTCCCTCCAGGCTCTCAGGACYGACCTGAGCTATAGACTACGCAACATTTCTAGAAATGCTTTTATTTACAGTTATTTAAATACAAGCATATTGGTAAAGGACGATTTCTATGCTACTGAAGACTGCTGATAAAGGAAACCAACAGCATTGCCATTCTCCACTTGCCCAGATTTCTGTTTTCTCCTTTCCTCGTCCCTCCATTTGAGCTACACAATTACAACYGGGCAATGCTAAAAAGTACAAAACCCATTGTCGTGGTTTAACCCTGGCAGCACCTAAACACCACGCAGCCGCTCGCTCACCCCCCCTGCGCCGGTGGGATGGGGGAGAGAATCGGGAAGGCACGAGTAGGAAAACTCGCGGGTTGAGATAAAAACAGTTTAATAATTGAAATAAAACAAAGTAGAACAGTAATAGTAACAGCGATAACAACAACAACAACAGAATATACAAAGCAGGCGATGCACAATGCAATTGCTCACCACCTGCCGAACCGACGCGTGCCCGATACGAGCGCCTGTCCCAGGACCCAGAGCCCCCCCCACTTAGTTTTTATACTGAGCATGACGTCACATGGTATGGAATACCCCACTGGCCAGCTGGGTCAACCGCCCCGGCTATGCTCCCCCCGCCAGCTTCCCATGCACCTGGCAGGGCACGGGACGCCGAAAAGTGCCTGGTGCAAGCACCACCCAGCAACACCCAAAACATCAATGGGCCATCAACGCTCCTATTATACC
>JAYKAV010001875.1:1078286-1240996 GCA_035582835.1 Phoebastria nigripes | reverse complement strand
ACGAGGCACTTAGGGACATGGTTTAGTGGGCATGGTGGTGTTGGGTTGACGGTTGGACTTGATGATCTTAGAGGTCTTTTCCAACCTTAATGATTCTATGATTCTATGATTCTATGATTCTATGAAAATATCAACATTACTAGAATTTAGCAATTACTAGTAACTCGTATTTAAAGAAAAATTTCAGGGGTATTGCCTAGTACTATTTTTTCCTCTTTTCAAGTTTTTTACCAAGGTGACAAAAGAAAAATATTCCAGGCAAAAGATTTTAGGCATGCATTAGTCCAACACAGAAATTACTGTAATATATTTACTGCTGCTGCTGTTGGGCCCAGAGTAGAACTATATAATTCATCCAGAAAAGAAAAAAAAAAAAAATCCCAAAATATTACTCTTTCCTAAATATACATGATTCATATTGGAATTATGTGCATGTTGACCTAGCTCTTATTTTACAGATTTATTCTTGCTGTTTGCAGAGATTTCTATAGGTAACCATAGTCATTCCCTGTTATGGGTGTAAATGATCACCACTTTAGCTCAGAAAGCACTTCTACTTTGGGAAAGGGACAGCAGCACACTGCACAGCCCCCTTTTGGTAGTGAGGGCCACAGGGCTCCCTCCAAGGACAGCCTCRCAGGAGGAGAGGGGAGGGAGGGCAGGAAAGCAAGACAAATTCACACTGTTTAACCCAAGGCATCCAGGGAAGGCGATAGGCACTACCACAGGGAATGAGAAATCCTCAGATTTAGACCTTCAGAGATAATAATAATGCATTATAGCTGCATCTGCAATGCAGACTTGCACATTTTTATGAGTTTTACAGTTGTTGGCTTTTTACAGTTTTTGGGGTAAGGTGGGCAAAGTCATCTGAGATTTGTACAGACATGCCGAGAGATTTCTTATTTCCAACTGTCGTTACTGTGATACATCTTACTGTGGCTCCATCCATGCAGCAGAGGCCAGGGAATGCCTTATTCTGAGTAGTTTCTGAGAGAAGGAACCAAGAGAGAAATGTATTCAAGGAGCTCTGAATTTAGACAGATGCCTAAGAAGACTCCTTATACTAAAGAGAATAAGCACAAACAACTATGACATAGTCTTTGCCTACTTTCTTCCTGACTCCATCTGCTATAGATCTGCAGAGAGTTTCCTCCATGAGACAAGTATTCTCTTTGGATGGTATCTATCCGTATTATGCCAGCTGAAGTGCACAGAGTAAATAGGACTAAAGAGAGCCTTGTCATCTTTATAGGAAATAGCCTGTTTAGCCATAATGAAGAAGGATTATCAAGCATCTTCAAGAAAAATACAGTGCCTATCAGACCCAGAATATAATGTTCTTTCAGTAAATAAATAAAGAAAAAGTTTAGTTGTTGTTTTGGKTTTTTTTTTCCAAAAGTCTGGGCTGCAAGGTAACCACAAGTTAACCAGAGGTCACTGCTGTAAGCAGCCAGTCCAAAGCTGTGATTGTACCGGACAAATGTGCCAAAAAGGCATACTAATAAGGTAACAGTAATTCTCTAAAGGACTGATAGAACCTGTCTAGCTTATTACTGTATCCTTCTATATTTAAATGCTTTGATTAAGTCTGTAAAAGTGCACAGAAGCCTTTTATTTTTGCAGTCAAGAATGTCCATTCAAAAATACGGTTACATAAGAGAAGACTTCAGACATAGATAGGGATTTCCTTTCAAGCTGATCTTTAATCATAAAGGTCAAACCTTTAACATTAAAACACTTGAAGGGCAAGAAACTCTGTTAGATTCAGTTATTGATTTTGAAGACCCTGACCCTTGCCAAGTATCACAGGCCATAGAGGGCATTGACAAAAGTACAGTAATAAAAAGAGCTAAAAAACCTGTTCAGTCTTTTTTGTGTCTAAATCCAATACAAAAAAAAACCACCAAACAAAAAAACCCACTGTGTAGGACTAACAATAGATTCAGATCTCAAGCACTATTGGGAATAGTGGAAATCTGCAATTGTTGCGGCTAAGCTACTCTCCCTTTCTCTAAAAAGCTTTCATTTTCCTTTTGGCAGCGGTTAATATGGCTGGCTGATATTGTGGAGGCATAGTTTCTGTTAATTAGAGTGAGCTAAAAGTTTTCAGAGCAAACAGTGTTCTGTTAGAAAATATTGACTTAAAGAAATATAATTATATTGGAAGCAGTTTTTTCTGTTAGACTGCAGGACTGCCTACACTCTCAAGCTTGCAGCATCAGCAGTGCATGGCACACCTGCCTTGTGTCCTCCTTCAGGCCAGGAGACCTCTTAAACTCAAGGACAATGTCATGCCTGCTCTGCCAGGCTCCCTGAATCCAGAGTCCTTTGGCCTCTAAAGGACCCTACTCTAATTGATTGTTAGAATGATAGAATCATTTGGGTTGGAAATGACCCTTAAGATCATTGAGTCCAACCATAAACCTAATACTGCCAAGTCCACCACTAAACCATGTCCCTAAGCACCACATCTACACGTCTTTTAAATACTTCCAGGGATGGTGACTCAACCACTTCCCTGGGCAGCCTGTTCCAATGCTTGACAACCCTTTTGGTGAAGAAATTTTTCCTAATGTCCAATCTAAACCTCCCCTGGCGCAACTTGAGGCCATTTCCTCTTGTCCTATTGCTAGTTACTTGGGAGAAGAGACCAACACCCACCTCGCTGCAACCTCCTTTCAGGTAGTTGTAGAGAGCGATAAGGTCTCCTCTCAGCCTCCTTTTCTCCAGGCTAAACAAACCCAGTTCCCTCAGCTTCTCCTCACAGGACTTGTGCTCTAGACCCTTCACCAGCTTCGTTGCCCTTCTTTGGATATACTCAAGCACCTCGATGTCTTTCTTGTAGTGAGGGTCTGTCACGGTTTAACCCCAGCCAGCAACTAAGCACCACACAGCCACTAACTCACTCCATCCTGGTGGGATGGGGGAGAGAATCGGAAGGGTAAAAGTGAGAAAACTCATGGGCCAAGATAAAGACAGTTTAATAGGTAAAGCAAAAGCCACGAACGCAAGCAAAGCAAAACAAGGAATTCATTCACTCCTTCCCATCGGCAGGCAGGTGTTCAGCCATCTCCAGGAAAGCAGGGCTCCATCACGCGTAAAGGTTACTTGGGAAGACAAACGCCATCACTCTGAACGTCCCCCCCTTTCTTCTTCTTCCCCCAGCTTCATATACTGAGCATGAYGTCATATGGTATGGAACATCCCTTTGGTCATTTGGGGTCAGCTGTCCCAGCTGTGTCCCCTCCCATCTTCTTGTGCACCCCCAGCCTCCTCACTGGTGGGGTGGTGTGAGAAGCAGAAAAGGCCTTGGCTCTGTGTAAGCGCTGCTCAGCAGTAACGAAAACATCCCTGTGTTATCAACGCTGTTTTCAGCACAAATCCAAAACATAGCCCCATACTAGCTACTATGAAGAAAATTAACTCTATCCCAGCCAAAACCAGCACAGGGGCCCAAAACTGAACACAGTATTCGAGGTGCGGCCTCACCAGTGCCAAGTACAGGGGCACGATCACTTCCCTACTCCTGCTGGCCACACTATTTCTAATACAAGCCAGGGTGCTATTGGCCTTCTTGGCCACCTGGGCACACTGCCGGCTCATATTCAGCCAGCTGTTGACCAACACCCCCAGGTCCTTTTCCGCTGGGCACCTTTCCAGCCACTCTTGCCCAAGCCTGTAGCATTGCATGGGGTTGTTGTGACCCAAGTACAGGACCCGGCACTTGGCCTTGTTGAACCTCATACAACTGGCCTTGGCCCATTGATCCAGCCTGTCCAGATCCCTCTGTAGATCCTTTCTACCCTCAAGCAGATCAACACTCCCGTCTGTCAGGTTCTTTGTTTGAAAAAGGGCTAAGGAATGAGCTCAAGCACTGGACCCAAAATCATTAGGTCCCACCCTGGTTTGTTTTGACTGGTTCAACTACTTTGCTCCCAGATTCATTGCGTACAGAGGGAATTTGCCCTAAGAAAAATGGGTGCGAGCTCCTTTGACCACATGGATCAATTGCTGGCTCCTTTTGGTCTAGGGGTATAGCTATAGCCTTTGGATGCACAGGGAAGGGTACAAAAACCTGAGAACTTGACCTGAACCAGAAGCTGAGAGGATTTTTATCTCCTATTGTAGAAAACGTGGAAACCTCAGAGGTTTTCAAAACTGGCAGGCTCTGAGAAAGCCTTGGGACTGTAACAGGAAAGAAACCACATAGTCCAGACTCAGGAAGCCTTCAAGACTTCCCAACTTCTKCTGAAGTGTGACAGCACTGTTGTCTGAACCACCTTCAGTCCAAACACCTCCAGGCTTCTAGGCACACACACCAACTGCCTCCCTCTTCAGAGGGGTGCTCACGAGTCCAGCTTGCCTGAAAGATGGGAGTATCTGGACACTCCAGCCTGTAGCCCAGGCTCTAGGAGATCTGACAGCTGGTTATTGAAACTGAGAATCTGACAGCAGCAATGAACAAAGGATTTCAAGAATGTCAGTCTGCATTGCTGAATCCTGAGATTCCTAAGGAAATATCATTTATTGAAAATGTTTCAGAATTTCCTGCTTATTCATCACAAGTTTGCCTGTCTATGGTGTTAATAATAGAATGTCTAGTCTCATGCTATAGTTGACAATATACACAGAGAAGATTTAGATTCATATTGACAGTTAGAAGCCTTGTAATTCAGAATATTTTTATTCATACTTTAATGCATGGATTTTTTTTCAGTTCAGTGAAGCTATATTTGTCACATAAGTGAAACAAAACAGCCTAAAAATAGTCAAAGAAAGTCAATAGAAAAAATCTTGCATAAGAGAACTTTCCATTGGCACAATCTCATTGGAAATCTGTACCCGTCCTCCTGTGTCAGCTAGTGTTCCCTGTCACTGAAGGAGAGTCATTTCAGCAGTGTGAATTTTGGTAGCAGTGGCCAGAAAAAGGTCTGAGTTCCTAAACTGCGTAAGATTTACTGTGGGAAGTCACAGAACATTCTCTTGTGCACCTTTAGGAAAGAACTAAATGCTTATTTCTGTAGTTCTGAGGCCCTCTCATCTGAAGGAGATGCCACTGGCAATGAGCAACTTGCAGAAGAAAGGCACCCCCCTGCTATGGTGTCTTCTCCCACTTGGCCTGTCAGGAGGAGCAGCTGGGGAAGTTTTTCCCCTAACCCCTGGGAGTCAACTCTTTCCGAGTCACTGCAGGATATGCACAATTGCAGAATATGTACAAGAGTACAAAGCAATCATTTTCTGGTTACTGCACATGATAGATAACTAGGACTAATGAGCTATGAGGCTAAGCAATAGTATGATTGCCATCAGTGATGAGACACCCGATAATTTGCTGGTGGCCACACAGTCATCAGTCAGGTCGGGAATGGGCTGATCTTCCTTGTTGCTGGGTTGCCAACCTCCAGTTCATTACTTTTTTTCTATGGGGTTTTATACCTTCCCATGTCAGTAGTTTTCCTCTTGAAGCCTTTAACTCCCACAATCCTGTCAGTGGTTTTGCTTCCAGTACCTTGCTTGGCTTCAGCATGGACTTTCTCACACTGTAACAGCAATTGGATCTGTAAAACCGAGCCAAGGCCACACAAACTTGCACCAAACTTGGCTCACAGACCGTGGAACTCCTGCACGGRGGTAACTGGATGTTATTTTTTGCATGTTTTGGACACTCTTGCATTGCGTGATTTCTCTGTCTATTTTACTTAGGGCCATATTCTTAGCATGCTTCTCTGGGGAAAAAAAGGGAAGGGTTTTTTCTCCCCTGTGAAGTCAGAGACACACAAACGTTGTGTGCTTTGCTTTTTGCCTTACGACGTATGTCACAGTAAGGTTAATACTTAGGAGGTGGTAGGGGCGGTTTGTTCTTTACAGTGGTTGGTTCCAAACAGAAATGAAAGGACAGGTGCCAGAGTTTCTGAAATTTCATGGGTAGACCTTGAGCCAGTATGATAACAGGACTCTGAAGTCTTTATAAATTGTAGCCTCCCTTTTTGTACCCTCTTTTCCTTAAGCGACTAGGAAAGAGATTAGGCTGAAGAGTATCTCAATAAGGAGCTTATGGCAGAAGCACCAAAATCTTACCACTGACGTACACATTACAGCCTCTGACTTAAGACCAACATGACCAATATGGTGGTTGTCTTTGTGAACTGTTTCTGTGACTGGCATTGCAAGAAAGTATGTCATTATCAATCAGAAGGCGGGAAGGTAGATTCTTCTGTTTAATGGTAGCATAAAAAGGTTTCCTTGGACTGACTGAAGCCATATGAATACGAGCAGAGCTCTGTGATTAAGGACTTTTAAACAGTTGTTGCAAAGATTAGTATTTTAGAAACATCCATTTTATACATGACAATACAGTGGTCAGCAAGGGATCTGCACGGCTTTAAAGTATACTTGACATTGCAATCAAATGGCACAACTGTAGCTCATGCAACTTTAACTTTTGCTGCATGTATATTAGCAATGGTGTAACTATCTTAAGGTCTTGTTTTGGCAGTACAGCATACCCAGTTAGCCTCAGGTAACTAACTCCACTCTGTCCTACTGTGATTGTATTTCTGTGGGTACAGGAACTAAGTGGGGTACAACAGTCTCTGATATATCATGTGCTGCAATCACATCTCTGGATTTCAATTTTATGTGACGAATGTTGATTAAAATCTTTATAAATGCATGAATGTGTACAATCTCATCCTGTTATCTTAATAACAAAATTGTTCTGAGAGCAGCTGAAATACAAACCTGCTTGCACTGTGTTTTATGGTCATGGTAAAGCGATGTGCTGCTTGTATTCTACTTCTCACCATAATGCTATATAAGATATTTCTGCTATTATAGTAGGGGACATAATAAACAGCAAAAATCAATTGAGGGGGAGGGGAAGTTGGCTGCCATTCCCAGGTGGTAACATGCTTTGAAATCAGAAAATTGCAGCCGTGTAGCCAGCGAGATGATGAAACTATACAGTGCTGAATCACAGCCCTACCATTTGCTTTCCACGAGGCACTGAGCACAACGCCAGTAATACACACCCCAAGAGGTAACTAAAGATTCTTCTCACAAACTGTGCTATCAAAAACCAATTGTCTGACTGTGTATGCTTGGAAAATAAAATGAACCTGAGTGTTGGAGTAGTGGTACTGCTTCTAGTAGTTTAGTTAGGAAGGCTCCAGGGACTTCAGCTCTTTCTTTAGCATCTGTATAGTCCTAGTCTGAACAGGTTTGCCTTGGCCTCTGCTTCTGTAACTTATTACTGAGGGCTTCCCAAGGACAACAGTGTCAGGGCTTCTTGTAAATGAATGTTCCCTGTGGGACCCGTAATGAAGAGACTGTTAACTAATTATCAGTCTGTTTGGAAGGCATTCATTTTTTAATTGACCTCAAAGCACTCAAGGAACAAAAGGAATCTGAGCAAAGATGATTTGGGTCCAAGGCAAACAAATGAGTCATTTTCTTTCATGGGGTAGTTGCATGGGTTTATTGGAGTCCACTGGACCTAACAGTTTTTCAAGTTCAATATTCCGTTGATTAAAATTAGGACAGTTATATCTGATGACATGATCTGCATGTTACAGACAGCTTTCCCTTCCTTCCTTCAGCTGTCTTTCTCTGTGCAAATGTTGCTCCCGTCATCACTTGTCAGGCCAATATTACAATGGAATTAATTTAAAACATAATCTGTTTCCTTTTAGTTTGAGTAGGAAAGTTCAATTCTGTGACTTCAATGTCACGTGCAATTTTACAGAGGCTGCTTGCAGGGCTGTTATACCCCACAGAGAAGATAATTACAAAGTCAGAAGAAGCCTTAGGACTTTTTAGTTAGGGAACAGGTTTTGTCCAACAAAATGATATTTTAATTTTCACTATTTGAATATTGGCTGAAATGAATTAGAAACTCATGTTTCTAATTTAGTTTTAACTGCTAAATATGTTAATGTAGAAAACATGATACTGCTGTTTGGGGTTTTTTTTAAGTTAAGATAGTTGTGAGTCAAATTCTTCTACAGCACTGTTTTCTGTTTGCCTCTATGAGTGACAGAAGGGTATAAGTGTATTGGAGGAGAATAGTTTTCTATAATAGAAAATTAATAATGTGATCATGAAGAGTTCTCCCATGCTCCTGATTTCACCAGTAGGGCACTTAAATTGAAAACTTCAAAAAGCAGGCGTTCAGAAACATCATCGCCAATACAGAAAAAGATCCAAATCTCAAAACAGTGGGCAAGGGTTAAAGCTGAATGAGGTTTTTGTTTTAACTCTATTCATCATATTTTTAAAATAATTTAAAATAATATTTTAAAATAATTTAAAAAAATACAGAAAATGAGGTGGAAAATGTTAATTTAGAAACAAAACTCCAGCTGTTCCAGTCCTTTATAATTCTGAGAGGTAGGAAGCTCTGAAGTGCCTAATCACAGAAACGTAGAACAGCCCAGGTTGGAGGGGACCCCGACAGATCATCTGATCCAAGGCATTGTGGGAAAGGGAGCCTAGATGGGATTAACTAGCACCCTGTCCAATCGCATCTTGAAAACCTCCAGCAATGGGGACTCAAACACGTCCCTGGGGAGGTTGTTCCAGTAACAGCTGTCACTGTAAAAAATTTCTTTCTTATGTCGAGATGAAACCTCTCCTGGTGCAACTTCTACCTGTTGCCCCTTGTCTTCTCCATGTGGCTCGTTGTGAAGACAGAGCCTCTGTCCTCTTTGTAGCTGCCATTTAAGTACTGGAATACTGTGATGGGGTCCCCCCTGAGCCTTCTCTTCTCCAGGGAGAAAAGACTAAGTCCTTCAGTCTTTCCTCACAGGGCAGGTTCTCCAGCCCTTTGATCATCTTCATGGCCCTCCTTTGGACCCTCTCCAGCCTGTCTGCATCTTCCTTGAATTGTGGGACCAGAACAGGACACAGTACTCCAGGTGCAGCCTGACAAGCGCTGAGTAAAGTGGGATGATCATGTCTCTATGGGATGATCATGTCGCTGTCTCTGCTAGTAATGCCCCTACGGATGCAGCCCAGTACCTGATCTGCCTTTACTGCGACCGCGGTGCACTGCTGAGTCATGTTCAGCTGCTTGTCCACCAGGAGCCCAGGTCCTTTTCAGCAAGGCTGCTCCCCAGCCACGCAGATCCTAGCCTGTACTGGGCTCTTTGGTTATTCCATCCCAGGTGCAGGACTTTGCACTTGTCTTTGTTAAACTTCATACTGTTAATAAATTACACTGCCTGCTCCACAACTGGCTGAATATGAGCAGGTCTGAAGCAGGTATTTCTAATTTTAAAGAACATGGTTAATGACAAAGCCCAATCACATTAATCTAATCTGCAGGATGAAGGATGCAGAGCTATTTTCTCTTCCTTTAGGCTCTTGATGCATCCAGGGTAACCAAGTTTGAAAGCACACCTTGAATTTACCCCTTTTATTTATTAACATTTATTCATTGCTGGACTTATGAAGCAGTGTGGTGACTGTATTTTTCTGTTCTCACCAGTCATACAGTTAGTCCTACCATTCTGTCAATAGAACACTATCAGTTTTTTTAATTTATGATTAGGATAGAAACTATAAAATATTGACTGCCTCAGAAAGAATTGTTGCTGAAATTGTTAAACTTGCAACATGACCCATTAAAAATTCTGGCTGATGTAAAATATTTTGTGTGATCATGCTTCCAGTTCTAATAATGCAACCAATGCTTGCATCAGGTGTTCAGGAAATCTGGCGGTGAAATTGTTAAGGGCAATGTTATATTCCATAGGGTTTAGTGCTCCTTCAGATTGTATCTTCTGCGAGTAGTTACCAGGCTCAAATCAGTTCTGGCATTTTGATACACAGTAGAAACATTTATCCAGCTTGAGAGTTGTAAGCTGCAACTTTTTAAAGACTTGTGAGGTTTGTAGCATGTTGCGGGGACACCAAACTGCAATATATCTGAATATAAAACAAGTGCTTTATAAATTGTTTTATCACACTTCAAAGCATCATGCTAGCAGGATTGCCAAATTCAACCGCAAAACTTGCCAATTTGGATCATGTGAAGGCAGGTATGAGATTACAGCTGTAATAACACTGGACTTGAATACTGGTAGCTGAATTTGTAGTAGGCAATTGATTTGATTTATATAACATAAGCCACATGAGGAGAGATATGTAGGTCAGCATCTTCAGCTGGAAACAGTGGTTAGAAGAGTTGTGGTAGGTCGCTGGGAACTGCTGAGTTAATACTTGTTTAGTCTGGCAAAATGCTGGTGCAGCGTAAGTGCATTCTGTCAAACTTGTCTGGGGAGACACCATTTGCAACAAGGAAAAACTAGTCAGTTATATCCAATGCCACTTGCACCATAAAAATCTTTGCAAAAATTAGCATAAGAACGTAGACCATATGGAGTTTCCCAGGGCAAGAATTGGTACATTGGCTGTGAGCACATTTTCAGCCTGCAAAATACTTAAGGTGTACAAATACACAAATCAGTGATTAAACTCCTTTTAGAGTAATAGAACAATATATTACAAAATGCAAATGGTAAATGATCCTGTTCAGGCAAATAGAGGAAGCACAATCAAATATAGCCTGCAGAGTTATTTCCAATCCAAGCAGTCTGTTATATCACAGATTTGCACAAAAAAAAGGCAAAAAAATCCAAAATAAAGCACACACCCCTTAACTGAAAAAAAAAAATCATGTCCACTTTTTTTGTCCAAGGAGTGAACTAATGACTGGTGATTCTAACATGAGTTGGAGGTTTAATAAGAACAAACACAAAATGGTAATTGCTGCTTTTAAAAAGGAAATTAAGATTAAGCGTACAGAAATGACTGTTTGTCAGAGAGTTTCCATTTGCCATTCCCAGGAAAGGGCCCAAGTTTTTGTCCACGTTGTGAGCTTTTGGAGACTGCAGCCAGTCATGGTCACTACAAACACGCTAGGGCTTATGAGCCACGATTTCTGAAGACTTCATCTTTGCAAAGTATACTTGAACCTCTTAGGCCTACAAACACTCCATTGGCACAGAGCAATGGAAAATGCTTTTGCTTTATCTATAATCTGACCTGAGCCTCCAGTGCAGGAAACAGGAGGAGGAAAAAAATCTTGAAGCAGAATATGAAGAGTAGCACAATACTTACATTATTATTTCTTTCTACCAAAATGCAGGGAGTATATGGCAGGGGAGCAGAGAAGAACTAGAAATGTTATTTTAAAAAAGCTGATTGTAGGTTAGCAAAGTTTTTGTGATAAACGTGGGTGGTTAGATGATTTAGGAAGTTACATAGTCAGAAGAGGAAAGCAATGAGGTGGTGTAGAAGTTGTGAGCGTGAGTTTCGTATTTCAGCAGTCAAGAGCCTGACGAATCAATGAAGATCCAGTGAATTAAAAAGAAGAAACTTAATGAAAATACATGTATAAGAAAAAAGTGCAGTAGGAATCTGAATGAGTTTGTAGCAGCCAAGGCGGGAAGTAATTTTTGTAGTAAAGAGAAAGTAAGACCATAAATAAATAAGCGTGAGAAAAATTAATATTGCTACAAAAATGACTGCTATACTGAGTTCAATATGCTTTAATTTGTCATAATACTCAGCATAACATAATATCTTAAAAATCTAGACGCATGGCTGTTACTCACTAAGCACAGCGCCTTGATGATTAGCATTAGTTCAGTTGATAGTCTTGCAATTCTGAAAAACAAACAGAGCCAGACAGAAGAGGAAAAAAACTTGAAATGAACAGAGGAAATAAAACTGAGTTTTATAAAAATTTCTGACTGCAACAGCGCTAGAGGACATTATCATTATAGAAAGCATAAACTACCACTGTGGCTGGAACTGGGATAGTAGGTCTACCCAGTGCTTTCCAATGAGCAAAAACCCCTGGGTTTATCAAGGAAGGGGGTTACAGACGTTATGGATGGGGTRTATTTTTTTATTTAATCAAGCACATGGCACTGCTTCTAATGACACAATATTTCAGCTTTCCTTGTCTTTCTGACATCTAATAAAAACTCAGAACGTTACTGTTACTAAAATAATTCTTRTTGTGTCTTATTATGGTACCTCTGCAGTCACATGTTACCTGTTGAATAGTTTCAGTTTAATGCAACAGCGACATAGAGGGTAAGGCAACCATTATTTTGCCACTATCACTTATGTTTGACAGCAGCTGGCTCACCAGTCCCTGTATGTGTTGTTTATGGCTTCGATGCGTGATTTTGAGAATGGAGAGGAATGAATTTATTGTGTTGGGAGGGTGTAGTAGACATGGGAAACAATCCCTTACAATATTTTGATGGTTATGGGGTATCTCTTTTTCCAGGTTTATACAATGTTTTGTATCATGGTGCTTTTGGACATGACTGGGACTTGTAGGTAGTACTGCTGAACAGTAACTGATAATAATGAAATGATCCTTCCTGAAGATGTATAGCTGTGAGCTTTTAAAAAGTCTTGAGACTGCTAAAGGAAATCTCGTGGCATTATAGTTCATATATTATGAACTCTTGCAGAAAAAGCAAATTAAGACAGGGGTGATGGGTCAGGTTTGAGGAATGACTAAATTTCAAATTAAAAGACTTAATTCAAAAACTGAAACAAAAATTGGAATAAGGTGAGGGCAAACTGAAGACAACGTCTATTCTAAGCATGTGCAAACCTCTTTTTGATGCTGTTTTCAAAATGATGCGGCAGCTAAATGTATTATACCTCTGGGAAGCATAAACCTTAGGGCCTGATTCTGCTCACTACATAATAAGAATGGTGAAAAGCAGCCTTAAAGTAGGTATAAATTGCATTTAAATCTTCTTTATGGCTCAGCAGTGGTAGAAAGGAGCCTCAATATAAATGAGAATCAGGTCCCCAGTATTTATTTAACCCTTGGGTTTTGTATATCATTTTATTTGCACCTTTAAGAGATTTGCAGAGGGATCTTTAATCAGGATTCAGTGTACAGAAAGCTAAATGTTTTCATTGCCTTACAAGTAACTTTAATCATAAAGGCAGATCATTCTTTTTATTTCTCAAGAGGGAATGGTAGAATTTCCTGCTTTTGTACAAACTGAGCTAAATGTTTCTGACACCCATAGTCCAGTGTCAATTGGAAATTCACATTTCATGTAATAACAGACCATTTTAATTTCATGAGCTAAAGAATTGGTTTCCACTTGCAAATTGTACCGAAGAAAGCAATATTGTCAGAAGAACTGGCACAGTGCTTCAAGAGATAAATCTATTGAATTAAATAAGAGGCTTTCATTACCTTTTACATTGCATTTCCGTATAACATAAGCATTAATTAAACTCTTCATTGCTTTCTCCTCTTCAGCAGAGTACTTGCTCGGTCTGACAAGAAATGCTGCCCAAGAAAACATGTGGCACCCAAACACAGTCATTAAAATACACTTACGCAAGTAGAAGGGAAGGAAGGGTAGAAGGGGAGAATGTTTTGGTGCATTTGGGCAAGTGGGACCTATCTACAGAAATACATCATTTCTGTTTTTCAGGTTTTGACAGCAAGACAGCTCTGATGACTTGTAACAGGTCATCTCACTAGGTATTTCTCCAGGCATTTTGAATACAAACAGAAAGCAAGCAATTGTCTTTGAATTTTTAAGTATATGTCTGTTTATGAGGACATATACTGCTTCTTCAGTGTGAGGAATCACTTTTGGCATGAGACAGTTCTACCTTTTGAAGTATCAGAACAACTCTGCAAAGTGCGTCTCCCCTCCTCTGAGGAATGCCCAACTATGGCAAAGTTGTTGATACAGATTCACAGTGTTCCCAATCAAGTAGTCAAGCCTTAAAAAGCTCTTTGCGTAGCCCAACTTCCTTAACTGAAGAGACATCATATATATTTGGTTCTGACACATTTCTATCTGTATTCAAATGTTTCTAATTCCTTTTTTCTTGTGATTCCAGGGGAACATTTGAGAATCTGCCCTCAGGAATATACATGTTGCACCTCAGAAATGGAGGACAAGTTAAGCCAACAGAGCAAACTGGAGTTTGAAAACTTAGTGGAGGAGACAAGTCACTTCGTACGCACCACTTTTGTATCCCGGCACAAGAAGTTTGACGGTAGGCTGGATACAATTTACTTATTTTCAAGGTTATAGGATTTAAAAGTCAGTTATCCATAATAAATTCCAATGTTCTTTTCTTTACAATTAGATATCACATTTGCAGTTGTCAGTTTGGCTAAGATAAGGGTTAACTTACAGCTGGTATGCTTATCAGCCTTGTGAGTATTGCCTTTAATTACAATGACATCAAGAATCGGACTGTTAAGTGCCGGCAGGCTTGGCTAATGCTGAAAAAAGACATTAGATATGCATAGAGAGGTTTATAATTTTTGTCTCCTAGTTTCAAACGCAAAATTTAGGTTTGCAATTATGTTCACTGTTGCAAGATGAACGGTGGATCTCTCATGATTTTTGTTATTGCAAAGCAGGTTTTTTGTAGTCTGCCTTTTTGTAGCCTTAAGGCTGTACTTTTTTCCTGCATGATTTTCTTGTGATGTAGAGAGTCTCTTARAGGGCTTCTGGCTTCCAAACACTAAGGCCTCAGTTGCATTTGAGAGGGATTGTCATGCAAACACTTAAGCAGTATCAAACACATCTTTTATACCTAGAAAGAATTGACAAGGACCGTTTGGGGGTTTATTTGTTTCTAATCAGTACTCCAATCTCTTCTGGTCCTCAGCCTTTGTAAGATCTTTGTAAGATCAAGGGTTCGGTGTCATAATTTGCTAAATGCTTGTCTTTAATAATGAACATTAAGCAGTTTTTATGGTTGTGTCCATATTTACAAGTCACACTGTATTGAGATTTTCTCATAAACTGCAGATTAGCAAAGAGTAAAAGAGCTTCAGAATATTCAGTCATGGTTTTATCTAAATATGAAATCTGTATTTGTGTTGGAAGTGTCCCCCTGAGCATTTCTGCATATGTGTAAGTTGGAAAGGGTCTGGCACTGAGAGGTGTAGATCGGCATTGCAAAGAGGATTGCATAGCTGCATCTTTGCATGTAGGTGGAAAGCCTGCAAACAGATGCAATAAAGCTGGCTAACTAAACTGGCATATGCACACATGTAGAAGAATGGTGGAAAGGTTATCCCTGAAGTTGGAAGCTTACTTTGAAACTCTGAGGTCGCATTCAGAAAAAAGCAAAGATGTCCCTAACTCCTTAGGGTAATTCTGTATCATCCTCTTTATCCAATTAAAGATTTTTTTTTTTTCTAGTATTGATTCTCTCAGTATGACACAGAAGGGAAGATGAATTATAAAAGGAGGGAATGGGAAATGTATAATATGAGGATAAGCTGGAGAAAAGACCCCAGCAGCAGGTCAGATGCTAATGTAATTTAGAAAGTGTCCTTAGTTCTTGGAAGGACTGCGGTGTGGATGACTGTGCAGCACTCTCCATTGTGATTGCTTCCCTTTTTAATGTGAAGTTGGAACTTTTTGTGTAGTGGATTTTCAAAATTTTACTTGGCTTCAAAGGACCTAAAAAAAATCCAGAAGTTGTGTGCAGTTTTACAAGATGAGTGTGCAAGCAGAACAGGTATTTCAAACCATCTATGGCACGCGCAGGGCTTTTCTCTTTTTCTAGAAGGAAACCAAGGTGATCGCTGGTGTTCAGTGAGCAGTGCGGTTTACTGAAAACACTGGGCTCACTGACCACAAAGCTCGGATAGTATGTTACTAATTCTTTGGCAACTTGAGGCCTTTTTATATTGCAATGAACTTGAGCACATTATGGCTTTTTCAGTAATCTGAAATTCTGTATCTTAACACTGAGAGTAAGACATATAGCTGACCTGTTGTAAATATTGCATTCTGGGTTTCTTTGGATCTGCTCCGCAGGAAGTTGGATTAAAAGACTAAGTGGTTTCTGCTGGCTTATCATTGATATTTCAAAGGGAATTTGCAATGTGAAGTCTTATCAAAAAGCAATTGAACTTTGTGTATATTTTCAGTATTTTAATGCTATTCTAAAACTATTCAAAAGTTGTTCACTTATATGGAAAAACTGCTTACATTAATGGAAAAATATATTCACCTAATAGGCTGTCTTTCAGGACAAAACCAGCTAGATCTGTTACAGTTTAAAATAGGATGTCGCTTTTCAGTGTAAAGCAAATATTGGATTGTTAGACAATGTCAGTGTTTTAACTCTTCAAGAATCATCTTTTTTTTGTTTTAATTTGGTACTTTGATTGCAAAACGGAGTTCTGATACATGATCATGCCATTTGATGCTAGTACACCACAAATAACAAAACAAATACAGCCATTTGTGATGATTTTATAGAAGTTGTGTACAGGACTTGTGTTTATCAAGAGCAACATATCTAAGCAATAACAGAATATATGAACTTTTAAGTATTGTTGAGAAAGAGAGTATATTAGCATTGCTCCCATGAGGAGTTAATTTAAACTAGTGTTGCTGCCAGCCTCTTTGTTCGTGCAGACATTTATATCATTTTGCAAACTCTTGAAAGGGACATGGAATGTCTCGTAGATTTTCGCAATTTTTTTTCTGCTGTACCAGGCATATCTTAGGGTAATGCTAACCTTTGCAACATAAGACTTTCTAGGGGTATGTGAACTCTTTGTTGAATTATGATCTGACCTTCATATGCCTTGCCTTTCTTATCTGTCGTGGTTTAACCCCAGTCGGCAACCAAGCACCACACAGCTGCTCGCCCACCCTCCCCGCTGTGGTGGGATGGGGGAGAGAATCAGAAGGGCAAAAGTAAGAAAACTCGTGGGTTGAGATAAGAACAGTTTAATAATTGAAATAAAATATAATAATAATAATAATAATAATAATAATAATAATAATAATGAAAAGGAAAACAGCAAAAAAGAGAGAGAGGAACAAAACCCAGGAAAAACAAGTGATACAACCGCTCACCACCTGCCGACCAATGCCCAGCCAATCCCTGAGCAGCGATCACTGCCCCCCGGCCAACTCCCCCCAGCTTATATACTGAGCATGACATCATACGGTATGGAATATCCCTTTGGCCAGTTTGGGTCAGCTGTCCTGGCTATGCTCCCTCCCAGCTTCTTGTGCACCTCCTCGCTGGCAGAGTATGGGAAGCTGAAAAGTCCTTGACTTAGTATAAACACTGCTTAAACAACTAAAACATTAATGTGTTATCACATTATTCTCATATTAAATCCAAAACACAGCACTATACCAGCTACTAGGAAGAAAATTAACTCTATCCCAGCTGAAACCAGGACATCATCTTATTTGCTTTCTGTCCCACATCCATACACTTAAGCATAGATGGAATGATTTTCTGATTTCCATTTTGAGAGGTAATTTGAGGTCTATTTTCCTGTAACTTAAACATTGTCTCTTTAGCCTCTGGTCAGACACACATTCTTACACAGAATCACAGAACCAGAGCATGGCTGAGATGTGAAAGCACCTCTGGAGATGGCCTAGTCAACCCCCTCTACTCAAAGCTCTGTCTGCTACCACAGGTTGCCCAGGACCATGCACAGCCAGGTTTTGAATATCTCCATGGATGGAGACTCCACAGCCTCTTTGGGCAACTTGTGCCAGTGTTTGACTATCCTCACAGTAAAAAAGTGCTTTCTTGTATTTAGATGGAATTTTCTGTTTTTTAATTTGTGCCCATTGTTTCTTGTCCTGTCACCGGGCTCTGTTGTGAAGAGCCTGGCTCCGTCTTCTTTAGTCCCCCCACCAGACATTTATACACATTAATGAGATCCCCCCGAGCCTTGTCTTCTCCAGGCTGAACAGTCCCAGCTCGCTCAGGCTCTGCTCATATGAGAGATGGTCCAGTCCCTTCATCATCTTACTGCCCTTTGCTGGACTTGCACTGGTATGTCCATATCTCTCTTGTACTGGGGAGCCCGGACCTGGACCCTGCCCTCCAAATGTGGCCTTACCAGTCCTGAGCTGAGTGGAAAGTTGACCTCCCTCAGCCTGCTGGCAATGTTCCTACATTGTTTCTATGTCAGTTTTATATTTCATTTTACCTGAAGTACAGTACTTTCCAAATCTACAAGAACTAATTTCTGTAAAAACTATAAGCAGAAGAAGCTAAATATGAAATTTGTAACAGAGAACTTTAGAAACTATTAAGTCTTTTGGAACCAGCTGTGATCAGAAGAAATGATGTCTCTCTTTTAACCGGCAATCAGTTCTTGCATCCTAAAGCCCTGTATAATCTTACTCATTTCTTATTCATTTGTCCTCCACGTTTCTAAGGGGCTGTCACTGTGTTGGGACTTTTAACTGCTCCATTCTTCTAGATTCATTTTTTCCTGAGTGTTTTATTCCTTATAGTATGTGAGGTTCGAAGAAGTCTCAGAGCAAAAGGTCTGACAATAGTATTTTTCGTTTGGTTTCCATATTCTAGACAACTGGTGTGAATTAGCATGAGTCACTACACAACGTAATACCAGCKGCCAATTGTTTCTTGACTGAGCCTTATGTGCAGATGTTTACATCTGTATTGCTCACATGTGTATATTTGCCACTGCATTGCCATACTGGATGGTMATTTCAAAAAAATCAGTACCTGCAATTTCACTAATGGGTGCATGAGGATCCAGGGAATCTTCTCCTGAGAATCTTGCTTAAGAAAGAAAGCCTTGAAATGAGAAAAATTCCTTTGCAACGGTAGGTGCTCAATGTTCCTAGCAAAGAATGCAATATATGTTTCAGCAATGGGACTCACAAACCCTTCCAAAAACTAGGAAAAGGAACAAAAAACCCTTCCAGCAGACAGGAAACACACAGGAAGTGAAGAGTTCCAGCAGATACGGATTTTTCTTTTTCCTCAAGGCTTTGGGTAGGACTAATCCAAATAAGCAGACATGTAATGATCAGCTGTTTCTTGTTCCTAGCAATAGACAAGCAATCATGCTCCAATTCTTGGACCCCCACTGCATACCTCGAAGAAGCTTAAAATATATTATGCTCCCAGTGTAGCTGTAATAGTATCATCTTATTACCACTGATTCCCTTGCATAGAGGCATTGCTGAGCAGCTGTTTCACAGACAAGCCAATTTCTTTTAAGTATTGCTCCATCAGCAGCCAAAACCAGCCCTACCGGAAGGTTTTGTCATGAATGTTAATGAGGAGACAAGTAGCTGTTCAGTGACATTTTCTCACTAATCCTTTGAATAACTATAGGAAAATCATAGCAAATAATTTTAATTTAAGCTAAATAGATCTGAACCTGATAAAAGAGACACTGTCTCCTCATTCTCATTAAAAAAAGTACAGTAGTAGTCTTGGTAATGGRGTTAAAAATGAAAGGATGTCTAAGAATAGCTGTCATGAACTTGAACGGATATGGATAGCCTTCAGCGGAATGTGTGAGGCATGATGCCATTTAACGAAAATAACCTGAATAGCATAAGAACCAATCTGCAGCTGCATTGATCTGTCTTACAGGGTCATCATTCCCCATGCTCCTTTTTTTTTACAGTCTAGGAGAACAGTGATCCATACCCATTAGTGCTGCTTGTATTTCTTACAGTCATTACCAGCAGTAGCCGTGTAAATTACAGGGCAGGAAAGAAAGTTTGATAGATAATCCTCCAAAACAATACCTGCAAGAATAGCCTGCCAGCCCAGCTTGAGCCCCAGCTCATGCCTGGAGCCGCACTGACCTCCCTGGACTTCTGCAGAGGAGGGGGAGTGCAACAGCACAGGAGCCCACTTGCGCACTGCTGCTGTCATGGTCAGCGGGTGAAGGATGGGCTTTCATTTTTTTCATGCTTTGCTTACTTTGAATGTGAAAGGGCACGATTTTCACAGGAAGATTTTTGTTTTGTTTCTTTGTTTTTTGGAAGCAGGGAATCAGAAAGGTCTGCCTTTTCCACAGACCTGTTTGGAAGGCAGGAGGCTTCTAAGGAGTGTGGGAAAGTCAAATAGATATAGCATAATCTGTGTACTTTATGCAACTACTCATATTGTTCTAGCGCTGCCATGTCTGCAACAGAACATAGGCTCCACCATATGAAAGCTGGGATACCAGATATTTTGGGTTTTAGTTCTGGGCAAGGTGGTGGTGTTTTGCTTTGTTTTCTTTCTTTGTGTTACAAGATTTCAGTGTCGYTTTGCAGTGTGTTTCCCATCAAATGAAAAATCCATTGCAGGACAGGTGGATTTTTAAAACTCCACAACTGTTCTAGCAGGGCCACAGTTTCCGTATAATTCATCTACTGTTTTAACACACTACATAACTTCTGCACTTGCCAAAATACAGGCCTTAGAGCAGTTAGAAGCCTTAAAAAAAGGTAACATCTGCTGGCTTGTAGTATGTAACTGCTTGCAAGCAGTTGTTGGATATCTGGCGCAAGTTTCTAAACTTTACAGAGATTCTTGATAAAAGATTCCTTACCTTGTATTTGACAGGAAACACTAATTTGGAAATAAAATATTCTACGCCTGATCCAAATCCTATCAGAGTTGATAATAGCCTAAGAGGAATCTCTATTGCCTACAAACAACTTTAGGGTCTAATCCTGTAAGATTTGTGCTGAGATTATTGTTTATCAGTTTCACATATTATGTCAAAATTTGTGAATTACATTAGATCAAAATAAATTATTTTTTAAAAATTAACCAGAAGAGGAGAGATGGCAAGCCTACAAAACTTGGAAAGGAAGGATTGGCCCAGTCGTAAGACCAGTTTCCAGCCAGGGGTGCAAATTCCTGTAACCTGGTCAAGTCCCATACTGAAAGGCAGCGCTGCGGGAACTGGTGTCTTCTGCACGCTCCCTGCAGCTGGAAATGCACTTCGTGCCTTTGGATGGCTTGTTGTCTCTGCTCTTCTGCAGCTTCATTTGCTAAGTGCAGCTGGTCAGTGGAGCATGTCACCTTCTAACCAGCTGCATCAGGTTTACGAAGCTGCAAAGCAAAGGACAAGCTGCTACCCTGTGCTGGAACAGGCAGACATGACCCACTCTCAAATGAAACTTGTTAGAAAGCATGTTGTCCAGGTATAGCCAAATCCAAACAGGCTGTGAGAGGGCAGGGATCCAGTGTTTTTCCTGTGAAACAGAAAGCAGAATTTGCCTTGCTGAGTGTTAGATGCCCACGGTGTAAGGTACTCCTGTAGGTTCCCTCGGTAGTCAATAGGGAATGACAGGTGCGAGTCATGCTGGTCTAAAGTTTACACCTCAAATAGGTCAGAAAAAATCTCTCCCTGAAGTGCTTATTTCTCTATATTGATTAGAGAGGACGTTTAGTTCAGACATAGATGCCTATACTGTGGACTTACACATTTGTTCAGATAAATTCCACCCCGAGGAACATAATATAGGAGTGAAACTTCTAAAACACTCCTGTGCTTTATCTGCCTCTTTTACAAAAGTGATCCTCTGTTTTTTTCTGTAGTATTTTGTGGGGAAAAAGACATTAAAAATATTGAGGCAAGTAAGCACTATGGCGGTCAGTTATTATCTTACGCTGGTTGAAAAAAATGCTGTCCTGCTGAATTCAAATGACATTTAATCTTCGCTGAAGCTCTGCATAGTGTATGTTTTTAATATTTTATGAGGGAAATTGTTTTCTGAACTTAGTGTCCAAGCCTTAAAAATACCAACCCATAAGTAAAATTACTGATTTACAAATACTAAAGATCCTGCGATTAAAGATGCTTCATATGCGTATGGACGAGAATAGGATTAATAAAGGACTCGGCCTCAAGTCCATAACACTGATGAAAGACATCAGTCTTCTGACAATCAGCTGTCAGAGGCTCTGTTACCCATACCTGATTCTTACTCTGATGGTAGGTGCTCRCCTGACACACAGCAAGGACAAAACCATGCTGTAAGAATAAAAAATAGGAACTGTATATAAAAACCAAGCTACAAAACAAGGGTATTCATACATAGTGTCAGAGTCCTGGATAATAGGAAGTGTAGCCTTATCATTTCTCATTTGTTGTCCTCAACCCTCATTAAATGCAGAAATACTATTTTTTCGATGAATCTCTTGACTGCAATATACAGGCATTGTTGTCTTTTTGCTGCCCTTCTTTTCTTAATTCTTTTGCCTGTGTGTCCAAACAACTGGGAAATTAAAAGCAAACTTAAAATAGTATATCATGAAAAGGATCCTGGAATATTTGAAAAATGATTTAGTGAATCTCTATCCCTGTATCTCTGCTTATCTAAAAGACTTTTTAGAGTTTATTTTAAATTAAAKTTTCCTTTTTTCCTTTTACCTCTGCTCTGTGGTTTACCATAAAAATAAGGATATGGGTCTTTTTCTGGGAGCAGTGTCATAGGAATGTCACTTTTAGCAGTAAGACAGATCCTTTAGGGAGAGAAGGGAACTATATGCCTATGTGCCATAAGAATACTTTTGGAGATAGTTCAAAACCAGGCATGTTAAGGTCCACTTGTGCTATATTTAGTGGTAACTATGAAAATTCCATATATAAATCAGAGCTACCAGATCTTCAGGAAGAAGATAGATAGGAAAGATGTGGCAGAACGGTATTGCTTCTGAAGTCTTCCCTGCTTGCTATACATTAGCTCTCATTCTATACCCATAGCTGAGAGAAGAAAATAAACACATGCTGCCAACACTCCCATAGTGCAATCTAGCTGCTTGTCTGCGTAGGTGCTGGTAGAAAGGAGTAGCAGTCAGTCTCTATGTGGGCAGCCCCACTCGGTGCTGGTGAGGGCTCACAAATGCTGTGCGGGCAAGCTGGTTAGCATAACACCATGCTTGAGGCGCAACTGTTGTTAGATGTGACACCACCGTAACAAGAGCAGTTGCTGCTGCAGACCGCTACAGATGAAATAAAAGCAGATCACCAAGATATAAACTCTACTAGATTATCCATACTGCAGTATTTCTTGCTTGTTGGTACTGTGCACGAACATTCAGATATTGTTTCTGAAATCTTGGGACTTAAAAAAATGCATGGCTCGATAGATAGAGGCACCTAGATTATTGAAATGTTCCAGTTTTCCTAAATATATTGGAACACTAAATTTCACTGCTTCTCCGTAAATTTTTTTATGGATTCTTTTTCTGAATATTACTGATACAGTTCCCACTCTTTCACTTCTTGGGAATTTACATAAATTGGGGTCTTTATTTTCAACTATCCCATCTTTTCCAAGTTACACTGAAATGGTTTTGCTTAATGTGTTTATTTTATATGCATCACATGCTCACTTTACTCTAGGGTATGTATAGATTCATTTACAAGCTTTATCAGAAATAACCTCTTTCATTTTCTTCTAGTTGTAACCTGTGTGCTTTATGCATTCAGAATGATATATCACTGAAACATCAGTGGAATGTTTCAGCAATGTGCAGGTCAGTTACCTATCATTAACAGCAGTGATATTGTAGGGGCAATGCATAGAGGAGATTAGCTGGGAAAGGGGGAGAGAGAGAGAGGTAGGACCAAAAATACTGTGCCATGAGCTATCTATTATGACTATAATCATGTAAAAGACAGTATATATCTTACAGGAGCAATCTTAGATGGGTAACTTGATGCAGCTTTTGTGGAAGATGGTCTTCATATTAGTGGAGAGACAGATGGTGGACACCGTTGCTACTTGAAGCGTGCTTTGAAGCTATACCAAGAATTTTAATAAAATGAACAACAAACCTTAAGGCCTGAAATACATCTTCTTTAATATATGGCAGGTTATTAAGTTAACATTCTTAGGTGAAATTATACTTGATACTTTTTTGTGGCATCATGGGAGCATCTAGAAGCCATTTGCTATTTCTGAGTTAGAAAATTCAGCAACACACAGCTAAAAGGCTGTCCTTGCTCTTGAAGAGCTACACTCATAGTGAAAACATCAGACATATGTGAAGCAGGAAGAGGGTGAAAACAGCTCATTTCAGTAACGTGGGACATATTCAGTCAATGAAATCTCAGCAAGATTATGGCCCAAAAAAGACAACAGGAGGTAGTTGTTGAGTACTAACTTCAGTGAGTGGGTACAACGTATGTGATTTAATTTTTACTCTGGGAAGAGCAACTTGACTACGCAGGTACTAAAACTGCACTGAGGAAATAAATTCTGTTGTTGTCTGCTTTTTCCTTCTTCTCACACTGAAGCATTTTCATAGGGGTGTGCAGCTTAAGGAAGGCTTCAATTTATACCTTTTATACTTGTTGTATAAAAGTTGAATCAAAGTTTGGTAGCACCATGGAGTAACCGCTGGAAGATGAGGTCATCTCTGCTTGATGTGAATTAGTTTTTGGAGCATCTAAAATCTCTAGAGGGGAAAAATACAACAAGCTTGCATGTGAAGGAATACGGACTAGGAAATTTACTATTTTCTAAGAGCAATTAACTATTAAGACTATTAAGTCAAATAAGACTGTTTGGGTTGTTTAATTTTCAGAAGCTGGAAGCAATTGCTTGAAGAAAACACTTTGTTTCAATCACCACACAAAGCAAGAAGCAAGTTTTGAAGTTGAAATATGTATTTCACATCAACAAAATGCTATACAGATTTAGTTTTGAATTTCAGTAAATTCAAGTATTTTGAAGGATTTCAAATGAATGCTAAAGGTTATTTTTAACTGAAAAATCCAACATTTGCATTTAAAAATGAGGAAACAAATTATTATAAACTTTTTTGCAATAGTATATTTTATGGCACAGTGAAATTCTATAAATTTGTGAAAAGCATCAGCACTGCATTTTTAATTTTTACAAGTTTCTGATGTTAACACTTTGGTTAGCTTTACAAGCAAATCTCAAACACTCCCAGGAAAGAAGTGTTTTTTCGGTGTCTACTGTTGTATATATCTCCATAACTTTCCTGGCACTCCTACAAGTAAATATCATATTAATTTAACTTCTCATTAAATGACTTGCAGAGGGAACCTGTCTTACCTTCTCTGGTGCCTAATGAAGTTTCAGTACGGGCCATGAGCTGAAGATGCTTCTAGGCTATGAGGAGTGGATCCCAGAGTCTCAGGCATCTCAGGATATTTTTTGGGCTCTACCCAAACCCAGCTAGCTGGGATCTGCTGCCTAGTGAAGAGGGCTACAGCTAGTGGAGAGCTACAGCTGTGAAATCAGTCTTCGTTTTAGTGTGATGCCCAGAAGCCATCTTTTTCCTATATGTAGTCTATCTTTGAGATTCAGCTTCCTATTTTGATACCAAAACATACATGATCTGATATTTTAAAAGGCCACTATGCACTTGTAAGCTTGTTGGTATTCAGCTCCTAAAAGTTATGATTTATTTATTCACACATTGGATTTTAAGTCTAAGTAAAGGTATACAGGCTTGATCATTCTCATCTAATTGTATATCAATAGGAGAGGAGATTCTTTTTGTTTGTTTCTATTAGCTGGAAACTTGAACCAGTGAAAATTCCATGTTTAGTGAGGTTCATTACATTACCACATCCTACTTGGTCCAGTTTTGCCACATGAACCCAGAATCCGATCATTCTTAGAATTTACTTTTTAGATTCTTCTTCTAGCAATGCAATCAATGGGAATGGCAGCATTTCAGACAGAGGCAAGATGCTGCTAAATCAAACAACCTTCTTAATGACTCCCCAGTTGTATAGTGCACCCTATACCACATGTGGCATTTTTCTGTGCCAATGTGGAGCTTGAACTGCCATGTCTGAAAAATCACAGCGGCATGGGAACAGTTTGGAGACAGGGGAGAAGAAATGGAGAGTTGAGTGATGCTAGTAACAGTCTTCCAAATAGGCTATTGAGGTATATCCAATATCACACATCCCTGTCTCTAGGATGCTTCCTGGGATTTGTTCTTGAAATGTCATTAATAAACGGAGTCCTCCAACACATTCCTCCTTAACCACTCTTCTAATGTTTTGGCACAGCCATCATTTTATCAATACCAATTATTAAGACATTGTAAAGATTCAATTTCATTCTGTTCATTCTGTTGACTTAAAGATATTATTTAGCAGAAACACAGTATTTAAATATCAGTCAATCCATGTCTATTGCACACTCTTTACACTGGGCATAGATATATCTTAAATGCCAATAAGTGAACTGAAACAAATAAATTAGTATTCTGTGGAAGCTTGTGTCCAAGCTGAAGTTATTTTAGTGCGTTGTATTTTTTTCAACAGTCCACTGCCAGAGACTAGTCTCAAGCAGGTTGCATGGTGACATAATTAAAGATAGGGATAAAACAAAATGCCTTGCAAGATAGGGATCCCTACGTGACAGCTTCTCTGTTAAATAAAAATGAGATGTTAAATATCAAGTGATCATTAAGGAAATTTAAATTAAGATTTTATACAGCTCTTATACTAGAAATTGCCCTACAACAGACTTTTCTTCCCCTCATATTTCATAGTCACGATATCACACTTCTTGAGTAACTATGGGCATATCTTTAGTATTTTTAGCAGTTTCAGTGTCATGCAATCTCTGTATAGATGTGATCATTGCATCAGGACCTGCCTTATTAAATCTGCATACCCTTGTATAAGTACTTCTTTTTATGCCAAATCAAAGTATCATGAAAATAGGAGAGGCTTTGGAAAGTGAAAGAGAAACAGGAAAAAGTTTTTAAATGGCCCTTTAATAATGCTCCTTGTGGAAGGGAGGTACTGCTGGTCTGAGGAGTCTGAGTGTACCTGAATTATATTTTTCTCTGATTTTACATAGTTCTTGAAAAGGAAAAAAATATTAGTGTTAGTTCAAAGTAATAATTGACCAGTTCTAACAGCAGAGCCAGAGAGACAATGCTATTCTTGCCAGGATAATATCATGCTTAACTGTTCACAGGGAAGCCTAAAAGCGTAGGGCTTTATTTGGATTTTCTGGCATCTTACATTCCTACATTCTCTTCCTTAATGTGACTGGTTTTTTGAACTGCTTCCTTTCATATGCACTGAAATCCATGACAGCACATAAAACTAGAAAAATCCCTGTTCAGTTCTTAGCCCAAGGATAAGTCTGTGCTGGACCTAAATATACGCAGGCTTAATGCCAGGCCTTTGCATGGGGATCAATTGCTTTTTCAGCTAATGCATGAAATAAAATGCAGCAAGCCAAAGCAGCGTTGTGCCCACCATTTTTTAAAAAGCACTTTGAAATAAAACTCCTTATCCTCACCTTCACCTGGGCTATGCTCGTGATTTATGTAGTTACGTTGCTGAGAGATGTGTTTCTCTAGCGTGATCTGGTTTTCTACTTACGCATCACTAGGTTGCTTGCTAAAACTTTATCACTGTTGTAGTGGTGTGCCTAGGAGGAAATGGTTTTGTTCATCTGTTTCTAAAGAGCCGCATGGAAGAAGAGTGATGCAGAAGAGGAAGGGAAGATTAGAGGTGAGAGAAGGACAGATGAGAACCGGCTATATTTTTATGGTGGCCTTAGTCCCGTGAAAGGATGGATAAGCGTTGAAACCTGGTGGCCCGAGGAAGGCTGCCTCAGCAAAGGCCTCTCACTGAGCAATCCGCAGGGCTTTATTGCCATTGCAGTCAATGGATTTATTTGTCAAAGGCTGCAGGATCTGGTAAATCATCTAAAGGTATGAGCAGAAGGTGGCTGTTACCTGAGGATTGTTTACCAGCAGGAAGTTTTTGTTGTTGTTGAGTATTATGTAGTATGTAAATCTGCCCTCCTCCTGGCACCTGTATTTCCTCTTCAACTCGAAAGAGACTTCAGAATGCAAGGAGTATCTGTAATTAGGCCTTCAAATGCACAGCTTGAAAGGAAAAAATCTTAGCACAGCATAAAAACAATAGCAGTTTCCTGGTTTGACTAAAATTTCTAAAYGTCTTAATCTCTTTAGTTTGCTTCTCTAATGCTGCTTTTTACAAATTCCCTAAATAGAAAATGTGTTACTATGCAGACTAGCAATACCCTTATCGATAATCTATATTGTATTTATTTACTTTTACTACTTTAAGCATACCCAGGAAAGCTATAATCCATATTTAATTTAGGACTAGCAGGGATGTGAGAGGCTTTTTATGTAATCTCTGGAATAAAAACAAATACAGGGGAATTTTTTAGGGGGAAAAAGCACAGACCCARTGACCCTTTACGGGGATGATTTGTGCATCCCTAATGCAGCGCTATAGGAGTGTAAAAGAAGGTATCCCTGGACATTATAGAATCATAGAATCATAGAATAGTTTGGGTTGGAAGGGACCTTTAAAGGTCACCTAGTCCAACCCCYCTGCCATGGGCAGGGGCAATCTTCAACTAGATCACATTCTATTGGCAGGTCTCAAACTGAGACTCAGGTGATAATATTGCTTGTGAGTTTGTGTGGTGCTGTTCATGCCCATGTGAAATTAAAAATTTAATACTGTGGCCATGTGTTATTTCTTGTTTGTTGCTTGCTCAGTATTTTTGCTTGTGGCTTACAGAAATTTTTTTTTTTTTTTTTACATAAGAAGATGAATATCGATCTTGCACTCTAAGTGTTGTACCATTACTAGACATACTAGTAGCAAGATAATTTTCTGATGGCTATAGGGTGAACAGATAAAAGGGCAAAACAAGGCATCTTCATAACAAGTACATTTTTAGATCAAAATATTAAAAATCATTTAAAAGAATAAATTGCCAATGAAAAAGGAAAAATTTAAATTACTTCTGCTTGCAAAGATTTGAAAGATACTGCCTGAAGTTACTCTTGTTTGAATGAGTGACCTTTGTTTTCCTTGCATACAACTTGTATATAAGACCTCAGTGTTCCTAGGTGTGGGTTCTTTCCTTCTGTCTTCTTTAAAATCTCCTTTTGCTACTCAGGCCTTACATATCCTTCTCACTTGAAATTTCTTTCATTAACATGATGAGCACGTTTAGGCTGGTTATAGTTAAACTCATATTGTTCAAGAATTTTAGATGTCAAAGTTTAGGATCAACCACAAGGTCACCTTACTGTGATGATCATGCACACCATCAGCCAACTTTAAACCAACTAAACTGGTTTAGCTTGTTAAATCAGCAAAAATGTGCTGTGGTTTCTTCAGATAAAAGAAAGGGGAGGAAGGGATGGAAAGAGAGAGAGGTAAAAATTCAATGTTCTGGCCATCTAGTATGGCAAGTAACTCTTGGGGATAAGAACAAAATACTGTCAAGAGAGTAACAAAATTAGGAGGTGGAAATTTTGAGAAGGAAGAACTCGGTAACTTAGTGCTTGGCTGTCTGCTTATGTTCAGCTGTGACATAATAACATCAAAGTACCAGTGCAGATTTCAAACTCCTAGGGAAGGGCCAGACCCTGCTCCCACCAATGCCTTACCACTTAGTCTATTTAAAAGACTTTATTAGACTACGCAGCAAAACAGCACACTATCAAATTCGCTAACAGACCATCTATGAACAAATGCAGCAAGTCCTTCAACAGCTAAAAGGTTTCTTCTCAGCTTCTGTTTGCAAAACATGTGTGAGTTAATGGAGTATCACGTTTATATAGTGCTGGGGCATTGACCTGAAGTCTCTTCAGGAAATAGATCTAGGTTTTACCTAGATGTACTGTGCTTTTCAATGGAAACAGCCCACATTTTCTAATAAGATGATAGTGTTATTTGTTCATTAAATAATACAGGTGGATGACAACTTTTCTATCCCTGAATCTTTACCATCTATACATTACTATGCTGTTCCTTCTTGGAGGGAAGTTATCTTCCAAATAAGTCCCATTTCTCTGTGTTTGCCAACTTAAATATTGAGTAAACCAGGGCAGCTCAAAGTTTACAGTAATGATCCCAGTTTGTATGACTAGGGGAAAGAAAATTATCTGGTTTTGTTTCCAAGAGTTCAGTGCCATTTGGGAAGGAATTTGTGGAATGGTTTAGAAATGCCTAGAGAGTAGAGCACTTCTAAGGCCACATTCCTTGTGAAAGCATGATTCTGAGATTAGTTGCACAGATAATTAATAAATAGAACTTTTTCTGATGCTGGTGTCAATCTAACTGTCATATTTTAACTGTTAAACATAGAACATGCTTATGGATTGTCAGGCTTTCCTGTTAATGTTGACATCTCTTCTTAGGTAAGATATGAAGAAAGGCTGAAAACAGATTTAGCAATTAGAATTCAGTAGATAAATTAACATGGTCTGAAAAATACTGTCCCTTACCCCATCCACTATCAAAAAAGACAATTATGAATTGCATATTCATTCTCCRAATGACAGGGCTTGTTTTCAAATCTGCATCTGCTTAAACATTTCTGAAATTAGACTCAAGACACTTTGCTGAAAAGAAGATCTGTAGTCAGATTTGTCCTGCGTTGTCATATTTTAACGAAATACATAATTCTCTCTAGCCACATAGAAAGACTTCACACATATTATTCACAGGGGGATGAATATGCAAAGGATCGTTGTCCCAGAATGACAGAGATGGAAATCATAAGTGTTAAATGAGAATGCAAATCACATATCCCTAAACCTTTGGACCACAAGGATGCTAACTCATTCTTTCAAGCAGTTTAACCTATCCAGATCTTGACAGTTCTTCTGTACGTGAAAGTATCTCAGACATATTTTGTTTTTCACCCCATGTATTTTCATTCTACTATTTATATTTTCTCTTAAATTTTTTAAATAATTGAAATCAGGATTGGTTAATCAAAGTCTTGCAACTTCTCTGTGAACTAGGAAAATATTCTTATAATATTCATACCTATAAAGATGATAAAGAAACTGAGGCACATAAAGGCAACCTGACTTTCTTGAGGTCACACAATTTGGTAGTGACAAAATTGCAAATGGAACAAGGGCTGCTTTTTATCTGCATTGTCCCGGACCCTTAGATATAACTCCACCTTTCGTGATGTTAATGCTATAAAGTTTTTAGAGAAAGTCAGTTTTTCTTGACTTTCATTGATCCAAGMTTTTTCTGTAAGCAAGAACTCTTTTCATTTTCTTTCATGAGTTTAATTTTCTTTCATAGTCACTTTTTATTACTTTTTTGTAAATTCCTTTCAGTTCAGGATTTTGATGTAGAAGTGTCCAATATTCAGTGAGTGCACCATGTTGCCATAGAAGGGGTTTCTGGTTTAGAATGTCCTTTGCCTTATGAAATGAAACTGATTTTTTTCCTTGCTGCAACACTGTGTTACACATTCATATTACATTTATTACCCTGAGGTCATTTTTCCCCAGGTATTCCTGTTGAATTTTTTCTTATTTTTCTTAAATGCATTCACTTGTATTTTTCTAGATAGAACCTACTTCACTACTGACTGCCAATTTTTATTTTCAATCACTACAGACTTTTTGTCTTACCTCTATATAAGTTGTTGCAGCACCTCCCATTTTGGAATCATCTACAAATTTAATTAATGTGCTGTTTACTCCTTCGTCCAGGTGATTAATAGATGATTCATTTGAAAAGAACACCGTTCTTTATCTGACACAAGCTCTTTGGGATATACTACTAACATGACTAATTAGACTGCTGAAATTCTGCCATAACCTCCTCTCATCATTGATCTTTCAAAACAACAGTGCTCTCGTGGTATCAAATTTCTGCAGTGCAACTTCATGCCAGCTTCCCACAGCTAAAGTGGATCATTGAACCTCAGTTATTTATCAAACAAAGCAAGCCTTTTTCTTCAGATCTGTTACCAAATTGCAGTAGACTTGTGGCCTTCTTAGATTCAGTGTTCATAAAAACATTTAAGGTTGGCTGGCACTAAAATTGTTTCCGTGAGTACCATTACTGCACTGACCACTTAATTTTCTGTATCTCACTGGTTATTAAGGTGCCTAGTATATCTCTAAAACAGTAAATAACTACTCATCCTTGATTCCCTCAAATTTTCTCCAAAATGAACAAATAAATATATTATTTCACTAGGCCTGGCTGGGTTTTGATTTTAGCCAGTAAATTCTGTCCAAGGCACCAAGGCACCATTCTGTAGTGAGCTAACTATAAATAATGAATATTAAACTTCAACATATTTTGCAGCACTTCTTAGCTGTTAAGCAGAACCTCCTGACTATAGGTTCTGTAGGTAAGGACTTCAAATACAGTTTCTATATTAGAAATTTTGTTTCAGTTGCCAAGTACTTTATATTTACCATATTTCTATACAGAACTGGAAAACCAATGTTATTCTCACGTCATACCTAACAATAGCAAACAACAATTCAGCTCAGTGGTACCTACTTATTCCTTCTCTTAAGACTATGTCTTCTTCGTAAAGGCAAGACAATGCTGCCTTTTAGGCTGGAGAGAGATTTTATGCTGCTTTCTTTTGGCATGTGCATTTTTTCCAAGAGCCAGCTTTGCTCCTAACTTTCAGAAGAGGAAGAAGAGTATTGCTTAACAACACATGCGCTTAGTAAAGTGCAAATTCATTTTGTGGCGGCTTCTGGCTTTTACTCTTTCTTCCTCCTCTTCAGCTATGCCACATTATTTGTCCTCCAGGAATGTGTTCTGATATCACAGGTACTGGAAAGTGGCAGCTGTTGCTGAATAATGGTGTTTGAATGATAAGTATACTCTCTGATAGAATTAACTGTTACAGTCACTGTTTACTTGATGTGATAGAAATAGTTGTGACTGCATACCCAGAATGTCAGCATACCTGTATGAAACAAACAAACAGACAAACAAGCAAACAAAAATATGTGCAGGTAAAAACAATAGAAAAGGAGAAACTAACTATTGCATCTCCTCAGGACCAGAAGTGAGTCCAGAGGTGAAAGCACAGGTGTACCTAGCATAGTCCTATGGACAGAAATATTTAGGAAGAAAAAAAAGAAAAAACCAGAAAGCTGGAAAAAGAGATGTATTCTATGTCTTCAACAGATGAAGACGATAGGAAATTTGTTTGCAAATACCACAAATACACTTAAATGTCCATTCCTTCAAGTGACAGCATACCATACATACAATTAGTTTGCTGGCTGGCCTAGCACCTKCCTGTTACAGCACTTAGCTCTGAGCTATCCAGCATCTTAAAGCTCTGTTCTCAGAGGACTGATGGGAATCAGGATGTCATCTTGAGCCTTTTCTCTTGAAATATCTGTGCAGAGAATACCAAGCTAAATGTTCTTCTATTCCTTATACAGCTATTGCTTGAAGATAGCTTATTAGTGAAATGATTGATTTATGCTTTGACCTTTACTGTTCAGTAACTGATCTGTTTGTCTTTGCCTCTGAAAGACAGAAGTGCATGTCTTATAAGGTAGCCCTGCCACGATTTCAAAACATGCTATTTTAAATGGAAACAATGAAACCTGGTATTTGAAAATGCTGCATGTGGAATATCTTAATAGAGATAATGGTATTGACAACAAGACTAACAGTAATTACTGTGAATATACCTTTATGTGACCTGGAAACCTAAGATGTACGTGCATTGTGTATAGCTGCATACCTTTGTAAGCATGAATAGATGTTATCATTTATTCACAGAAGATTGCAGTAAGGAATGCTTTTAATCGGATGTCTCATAAGTAATGTTTAGAACATCTGAATGACTCTGAAAACACTTTCTCTGTTTATTACTTAGTAGTTTCAAGTTAATTTGATTTAGTTTTAAGGCTTGATTTGGGAAATAAAAGACAGCCCCAAAGAATGAGATGTGGAGGTATTTAGGAATTTAATATTTCTATTATTGCTTGTTAATTTGCAAGAATGGTCTTACAGAGCCTATTGCCATCCCCTGAAACAGTGCTCTGAAAAAATGAATACAAATCCATGATGTCCTGAAGTGCAGCAGGTGCTGGCTATGTCATTTCAACATCAGTTTGGGGTTCAACAGCCTTGCAGGACTGAGATTGTCAGTTTGCAGGTGTTAAAATTAAAAGACTGTGAGGCCAGCTGCATTCAGGCACTGCGAGTGTTCACGGCAGGCATTCAAGGGCAAATCATGCCTGAACAACCTGATTGCCTCTCCGACAAAATGACTGGCTCTGCAGATGAGAGAAGAGCCGTGGAGGTAATATACCTTGACTTTGGTAAGGCTTTTGACACCGCCTCCCACAGTGTTCTCATTTGGTAGCTGAGGAGACCCCGGCTGCCTAATCCGACTGCTATGTGGGTAGAAAATTGTCTGGGCTGTCAGGCTCAAAGGGCAGTGATCAGTGGCTAGATGCYCAGTGGGCAGCTGCTGAAGAGAGGGTACCCAGCACGCTAGGGGACGAGTGCTGGGGCCCATAGTGTTCAGCATCGTCATCTGTGACCTCGATGGTGATACAGAACAAACTTTTTACATGGCACAAAGTTAGGGGAAATGGCTGATGTGAGGAATGTGAACTTTGGTCCAAAGGCTTATCGAGGCAAACCTGGATTAATTTGAGGACTGGGTCAACACGAACCTCATGAAGTTCAATGARGAGAAGGCAAAAGATCTGCACCTAGGGATGACAAGCCACGTGCAGGCTGGAAAGCAATTGCCTGAGAAGTAGCCCTCCTGAAGGGACCTAGGGGTCAATGTGGATGCCAGGCTGAATATGAACAGTTTGCTTTTTGCCTTATTGCGGCAAATAKGTGTACTAGGATATATGAGGAGAAGCATAGCCAGGGGAGAGAAATTATAACCCCCCTTTACCTGGTGCTGCTGAGGCCACATCTAGAATACTCCATCCATTTTAGGCCCCCTCTTCAAAAGAGGTGTGGAGAAACAGGAGAGGGTCCAGTAGAGGGTTACAAAATGGTCAGGGACCTATAATACATGTCAGGGACCTATAGTACATGTTACACAAAGAAAATCAGAGAGAATTTGGTCTGTTTAATCTGACAAAGAGGAGAAAAGGGGAGCTGGAATAACTGCTTATAATTCCTTAAAGGATACCTAGTGCCAAACATAATAGAACCAAACTCTGTTCAGAAGTGCCAGATGATCTAACAAAGGACAATGGCCACAAACTGCAGCTTGAAAGCTTCAGGTAAAAAAAAATATTCTCTAGGAGGCAGCACAGCCCTGGTGCAGGTTGCCCAGAGAGGCTGTGGGATCTCCATCCGTGGAGGTTTTCCTGGTCTGGCTAGACAAGGCCCCAGTTGGCCGTGCATTGAGTGGGAGTTTGGGTTAAATGACCTCCAGACATCCCTTCCAACCAGCACTTCTGAGATTCTCTGGTTTGTCTGGTGGCAATATCTAGAGTAGCCAGAACAACAAAAACTTCAGATATTTGAAAGATTTGAAAATCTTAAATAGGAGCAACTGGTGTATATATTAAAAAGGAAGTGGGATATTCTTAACCAAATATGTAGCAGAACTGTATGGGCCCGGAAGAGTTAGCCTTGTATAGAAAGCTGGGGAGGTTTCCCTTCCTTTTGTGTTCTAGCTTCAGTGCTCTGTGCACATTTATACCTCTCTTTTCTTGCTTTCCTCAGGCTTGGTAATATAGTTGTTCACAGTGTTTTCTTCTCTGCCTTTGGCAGTTAAATCTATTCATCAACTTGTTCGGTTCTGAATTATGTCCCAATGTCAATCTGTCCATACTTTTTCCACTAGCATTTCAAACACTGGCCTCTCATTTTCTATTAATTGAGATATTTATGTTGGTTGCTGTTGTTCCCAGTTCCTGATGATTCTCCTTCTTCTTTACATAAGACTTAAATATTAAAAGTTAGTCACCCTCCTGATACTAGGCCTTTCCCATTTAGCTTAGTTCCTTGTGCTCTGCGTCTTTGGTACCTCTCCCTCTCCCTCTCCCTCCCTCTCTCCCTCCTTTTCTCTCTCCTTCTCTCTCTTTTTTGAATGGGGATGTCAGCCAGTGTGTGGATGACTTCATCTGAGCAAATTGTCTCAACTCCCTTGATAGTCAATGGAAAGAAATAGGAACTCTCAGGGCACAACGTATTTCCTGCTTTAGAGTAAGTTAGATGAATACATCTTATATGTGGCTCCTTTTCTCTATTGACTACACGAGAAATGAAGATTAACCCTCTCAGATGCATGTCACAGGTATCTAAAGTTAGGTAAGATGATATCACAATAAATCAGAGTGATCACAGCCAGAAAGAACAATGCTGCCACTATCACACAGTAATAGGAGCTATTCCTTCTTCGTGTTTTAAGGACTTGTCATTCCTTCCATGTTCAGTTTCCTCTACCTAAATTTCTGTGCTGGCTTTTGTGTTTCCTCATATTTTTAAGCTTTTTATTTACAGACACAGTGTATGGAGGCATTACTCCCCTCCTTTCTGTGCAGCATCTTGTGTGTGCATGTATCAGAAGGTTTCAGGCACTGAAATCTCTTTTCACACTCACAAAAATGATTGAAGGATCACAGTACTGTTGGATCTGTAGGCGCAGATTTCACCCAACAGAAACAAAATAGATTAAATACTTTTTTTCTGGTTATTTCCTTTCCATGTTTTACATTCCAGTTACCTTATTGGCCTCTGTTATGTTGAATACCATCAATGTTCCCCAACCTGAGAAATATTATAATGTTACTGGCTTGTACAAAATGCTTCTGCTGTGTTTTAAGTATAGCAATATACAGCCAATGAGATTTTAATGGCTCTTTATCACCGCTGGACTATAGTAATAAATGCATCAAGACTTCAGACACTTAGATTCTCCTTATATGTGACTGAGGACATTGAGGAATCTGAATACATGGGAAATGTAATTAGAATATTTTGATTTACAATAAAATAGCCAATGCTGTAGCACTATTTTCAGTCTCTTCAGATTTAAACTTGGCTCACTTCACATTTTAATGCACCAGAAAATCAATATTAGGCTCATTTCATAGATATAGCAGCAAACATCCMCATTTTTTACTTCCAGATATTCATGAAATCTCTGGTGACTCTTACAAGATGAGCTTTTCCAATCACATGCGATAATGAAGCCATCTGCTTTAGAGATGTAAGATCATCAGGTATCAGGTTTCCTACTCTTCCAGATTTCATTAAAGCTATGATTTAAAAGAAGAAAGGTTGACCTAAAATTTGTTTATTAATTCAGTGACTGACTTTTTTTCTCCTTTCATATTACAGGCATGTTTTCATCCTTTGAGAATCGTTCTTGTAGCACAAAATACAGCCCAAGTGATTCACATGCATATGTGAGCATAAACTTATGTATATTATTAAGTAATATTGCACAAATATGGACACATTTGTCTTTCATTTGTATTGAAAAGTACAGAATTGAAAAGGTAAACTTGGAGCAATTCTTGGCCTGCAAGTTATTGTATGTCACTGAAACTAAAGTCACTTTCAGTGACAGTGTAAACAAAGTTAAATGTGAAGTTAAATGTGAAGGAGCAACTTTTAGCTCTCTTCACAAGACAGCCTGATAAAAGCAGGTTTTTTTCTACCTATTATGAATTTCATGTGAGCAGCACAGAGACAATTGCAAGTCACAGAAAATACAAGACAATCTCCCATAATGAAAAATGTCTTGTCTTTTTTAGTAAACGGTAATAACTTTACCTCTGAGATGACACCATTCTCGATGTCCCATTCCTGTTTATCTCACTGAGATATTAGGACTAAAGGGTCTGATGTTATTCATTCTGCCACAAGCCTTTCTGTTTTGCATTTGGTTACTTGATCAAAAAGTTTGAGTGTGACAGTAGAAAGAATGTAACGCTGTAATGCTGCTTTAGCGTAATTCTGGATGAGCCATACTGGAGATATTTGATCTGTATCTTTCTCAGGAGCAAAGATGCAGTCGTATATTTGGGTCAGTCCCATATTTTGTTTTTGGATACTCAGGAAGTGTCTACATTCATATTGCCTTTGATTTTCACTGCAGAGAAAAATCCCTCTTCACTGAGTCCCTATCTGCAGCATGCATACACGAATCCATGTCCATCTCTCTTCTGCTTGGTAGTGTTGCCTAGATTAATAATTTCTGATGTGTGKTTTTTTTCATGTACAACTGGTTCTCTAAAATCCACAGAATAAGACTATTCTATATTATTTTAACTCTTCTGCTTTCAGTCAAATGTCATGCCCCCAGGCAGTGGTGGTGGCAAGTGTTGCAGAGTTTAAATGTTCTTGTTGTGGTTTCTCCAGCCCATTCTGTTTAGGAGGGCTTCCTTGTTCATTGCAAGGGTGGTCTGCATTGTGGAAATGGCAGGACAATGCTGCACAAGCTTTGTGCTCCGGAACAGACACAGAATATTTCGAAGTTCACACTATAATAGACAAAGTGATAAGTGAGTATTTTATAATAGGCAAAGCGATAAGTCAGTATTTATAACAAAGATGTTATAATTTGAGTTAACTGAGATGCTGTTTCCTTACCACTTCTTAAAAACAGCTGGGGTGCTTTAGATGACTAACACCCCAGTTTGAAGCCCATTTTCCCTTCCCTTTCTGACTATTACATACTGTTGTAGGTAGTTTTACTAGAATTATTGCTTAACCACGGTCAGGTGTTCCTTTGCAGCACACACAGGTAGGGGTTTTAGCATATTTTTGAAAATGGTACTTTTGTCTCTTTCCCCTTAAAAAGCAGAACAAAAACTTTCTTGACCTTGGTCTCTTAGCCCTCACTTTTTTCTTTCCAATATATGAAAACGTAATTAAAAACAAACCACTACATTGTTTCTGCCTTCAGCCAAAATGCCTTTCCAGCATATTCACCACAGGTAAAGAAGAGTTTGGTCTTTTCAAAAATATGTACTTGCATGCCAAGCATCTGCTATTAGATAGATTAGGCTTTGTTGTGAACATATCCCAGTAACATCTCGCTATGGTCAGTCTTAGGCTACTTTACATGGCTCATTATGGCATCGCATGTGATTGTTCTCCTTCCAGAAGAATGATATGCCGATGAAGAATGAATTAAATTTATAAGGAAGCAAAATTTGCTTAAGGGCAGAGATAATATGTTTACCTATGATTATATTCACCACTTATTCCTTTGTGATTATGGGGTTAGAGAAGTTTATTGATTACCTCTCTTCTCCAAAATTAACATAACAGGTTTTTATCATAATAAAATTGAAAACAAGAGTATGCTATTTTAACTCATTTGAGCCTTAAAATCCTTCTTTTGTTTCTAAAATTTTTTATGAATACATTGGAAATTTAAGTTATTTGGCCTTAAACCAAAATTTTTGGGGTTTTTTATGAAAATGTGGATTTAGGAACAATACATTGTAATTACATTGTCTTGTTATCTGCTGTTTTCTGTTATTCTAAATGGTTATCAAAGTTAATCAAATATGTTTAAATTATTTTGTTGAGAAAAATGTGCCTGTGGTTAGCTTTTGTTCTTTCAGACTCTCAGGGTAGTATTTCACCTCCAGATTGCACACACCGAATTACAAGGCGGTGATTCACTCACCTAAAAATAGACATGTTTGCCATTTGAGATGTTTCAGGGTTCCCAAGACACATGCAGAGGTTTGGCAAATATGATACAGTATTTGTTGGAGRCCTGGAGGGGCAGCTGGACATCAGAAGGACCCATCTCCCAGTGTTCAAAATAGTACCATACCCTTATATTTCAGAACTGATTCACATGCTGAATGTCTGCTTATGAGGAACATTTCCTCCTAAATACACCTAATGCCCTATGAAATGCCCCCAGTTATCCTGCCTGGCCTTCAGCTGCCCCTTCAAAAGGGCATGGTTGACCCAGAGGTCATATGCCAGCCTTGTTAGCTCTGTGAGGACATCTTGTGTACCCTAAAACACCTCAAATGGCACCAGACCCCTCTACATGGATAACTGAAGTAAGCCATCAGCTTTTTCAAGTGCAGAATAAGGCTAAGGCAAGGAGATATGGACTGGAAACCTAGGAACGATGGTTTTCTTTAAGAGAAATGGAAAAGGCAGTGTTTCTGTGATCAAATGACAAAAGAAAAGACACAGCAGCTCAAAACACAGTAGAAAGAGTTTGTGAGTTATCCGTGGAGCAGTCAGGTGGGTCAGGTCACTTTACCAGCGCATGGCAGACACAGCACAGTAGAAGTTGATTGACATTTATATTTTGAATTGGTGAGCACGAAAGGTGTGATAGTTTCAGCTGATGTCTGCGGAATAATTACGTGAATACCAAGGAGTCCCCTGATGAGGATGTTACAGTGAATCAAAGCTGGAGTTGTCTAGGCTACGGTCAAGAGCTAGAACAGCCAGGGACATTTTGCCTCCTGCTATATTGTGGAGGATGGTGAAGTGAAAATTAGATACCACTTTTAAATATAGAGAGAGTAAAATATGATCTCAAAGTCACAAGCCTTAGAGGTCAGGAGGATATATGGCTTAGAGCAATAAGCAATAGTGATAAGGCAGAGGGAAAGTAATGAGAAGACGACAGTTTGGATGTTTTGAGACTTTTTTGCCTGTCAGTAAAAAAAAAAAAGCAATAAAAGAAATCCTCTTGGGAAGGTGAGGTTGCTCATCAGTAGGAAAATAATTCATACTTGATTAGAGCTGACGTTTTTTCTTCCTGAGATTTTTTTTTTTTTTTGAAGCACTGTTTATTTTCTTGCTCTTATTTCAAAGAATGCATTTTCATTGAGGTAAAAGTCAGAATCTGCATATAAATGGAAATCCTTCAACACTATCACAGGAAAATTTCATTTTCTTGTCCAAGGATAATATTATTATAGACACTTCTTAATACTGAATGAAGTGTAAAACAGAATAATTTATTTAAATGTAAATTTTGAAAAACGAATGCAAGAGTATCTCTAAGTTCATTCAGCATCGAAATGCTGTTATTGGGTAAAATGAATAAACACTTAAACATACTATACTTCAGCTTCTCTATATATATCTTTTGATGTAAAATTTTTGAACAAGTCTAAAAGCAATGCTACTCAAGACATTTTTATTTATGAAAAGTGATTTGTAAGAGGTAGGACATAAGTCTGTAACTCTTTAGTTTACTTCTGGTTTGTGTTTGAGAAAAAAAAGCAAGAACTTTCAGTGTCCTTCTCACATAAGATATTTATCAAGGAAATTACTATTGATGTGGCTGCCAGTATGGTGCAAGGACTCCGCTTGTCTTAATCCCAATTTCCCTCCAATTAAGTATTACTACATACTTTCCCTGTTCTAGACATCTACATCTGCAATTGTATACTTGCTGTTGGAGACAATACATTGAACTAGACAAACCTTTTTTGTTTGTTGGTTTGTTTTGTGGAATTTTTCTTAAATTTTTATTTAAAGAAAGAACTGCTCTGGCTTTTTGAATCCAGAAGAAGATTCTCCCAGGAGCAATAAAATGGTAGTGCCCCACTCTCTTTCTTATTTCCTTTTGCCATAAAAAAGCTGATTCAATAATAGTTTCTGATATATTAAAATTAAAGTACGGTACTGTTTTCAGGACTCTCTCTTCTTGCATCCAAAGAAGAGGAATGAAGCTGGTGAAGGGTCTGGAGAACAAGTCTTATGAGGAGCAGCTGAGGGAACTGGGACTGTTTAGTCTGGAGAAGAGGAGGCTGAGGGGAGACCTTATCGCTCTCTACAACCACCTGAAAGGAGGTTGTAGCGAGGTGGGTGTTGGTCTCTTCTCCCAGGTAACAAGTGACAGGATGAGAGGAAACAGCCTCAAGTTGCACCAGGGGAGGTTTAGCTTGGATATTAGGAAAAATTTCTTCACTGAAAGGGTTGTCAAGCGTTGGAACAGGCTGCCCAGGGAACTGGTTGAGTCCCCATCCCTGGAGGTATTTAAAAGACGTGTAGGTGTGGCGCTTAGGGACATGGTTTAGTGGTGGACTTGGCAGTGTTAGGTTAACGGTTGGACTCGATGATCTTAAGGGTCTTTTCCAACCTAAAYGATTCTATGATGCTGTTCTTAGCTATGATACACACTCAGTGTGATGTTCACAGTCATACCTGTCAGTTTCTATTTGCCATTTTTAAATTTGGGTAGTATTTAGTAACTTTATTAAGCTCATGACACATCTTGGCTGAAAGAGACTGCTAAGTATTGCCGATACCTTTTTCTTAGCTTTAGCAATTCAAAAAACACACTTTTTGGTCACTACTGAGAACTGAGTTGCTAAAATGTGACGTTTTACATCTGTAAACAGTAATTAAACATCTGTGAATAATTGTACATTAACAGACTAGCATTGAAATTTAAAAAAATAGAAAAGTGTCATTAAAACACAAACTGTAGCAATACACAATTATAAAATTCATCACTGTTGTAAAATAACAATAACAAAAACCAGCTGCCTTTCAGAGGGATTAGTGTTGATGCCATTACAGCTTTCTCACTTTCAGTATTTTGCAGTAACACATGATGGTCCACTCTCTTTAACTCTTCATCTGTCTGCAGTACTGAAACCTATCATATACCAAACCTGACTAATGCAAATCCTTTTAATGTAAAATCAATAAATCACCAGGTCAACCACCAATTCCTGCAAGTAGAGACACATTTTATTTAGGAAACAGAGGCTTCAATAGATGGCTTTGAGAGCCTTAGAGTCTGAGAGTATCCTCCGGTTCTTCTGTATTCTTCAAGGGTAGGAGGATCGGCATCTGGCTCCATTAGATATCTGAGCAGACCCATTCCCTAGGGAGTCCTTATGCAAGAAAGATAAATAAATGTCTCATTGGACCATGGAGGGAGATTTTACAAGACCAAAAAAAAAAAAGTTAGACAAACACAATGCCTGACATGATGAATATTGTATGACAAATATTCATCTTCTTAAAAGCAATCTTTTGGAGAACTGCAGTATCATATAGTTCTCTCCTTTTTTTGTTTTTTTTGTTTGTTTGTTTGTTTGTTTATTTTATTTTATTTTATTTTATTTTATTTTATTTTATTTTATTTTCCCCCCTTTCCTTTTCTTTTCTTCCTTTTAAAAATCTAAACCAGTGTTTGGACCAAATAACAAATTAATATATTCGAATAGCAGTATTTGCCTGACTACAATTTTAAAGTATTGGGTAGTCTTGACATATTATATTTCTTAGAAACCTATTGTAACACAAGGAGTAAGCAGAGTTAACAGAATTAACAAATATGCAGTGAAAAATCATATAAATTGGCATTAATGGATCTCTTTGTGTTTAAGTAGTCTTGTTGAGAACTCGAGTCCAATCTTTTTACAGTCAACCGGAGCCTTTCCACAGACTGCAGTGAGCTTTGATTTATTTCTTGCTATACAGGTATGAAGAGACAATATTAAGGATACCTGTTCTTAGAAAGGGACCTTTCAAATCCACAGGTTTTGCTTTCAGGTTATTAGGATAACACGGATTAATATTTTAGCCAACTGTAAGCTGCTAACAGCGTCCATATTATAAAAAGTTCTGCAACTTATTCTTGAAAAACTCCAAGCTTCATAAGCTCTACTTAGTGAGCTCCTGTTCTCCTGTTATAAATTACCAACTCCAGTATTATTGCAAATCCAAATAAACTCCCTGGTGATTACAGATTGCAGTCACAAATCCAAAAGGTACAACACAATATACTTTTCTTAGCTAAATTAATTATTTCAGTTCTGGGCAACTCAATAGTAAGAATTGAACCACCAGCTGGCTAATATGTACAGTCAAAACATTTAGCAGCAGGTTTTTACATTAGTAACAGCAAGAATCCATTTCACGGAAGACAACAGAGAATAAATGATTCTCATTTTAAGAGTCCTTAAGGCTAAAGTGCTTTATCCTCCTTAAATGTTCTGACTAACTAGCTCCACATGATGTCATCAAGATTAATTTTATGTAGGTAGTTTCTACTGCAGAAGTACAGTAGAAGTGTGTACAAGGCTATGGGAAGTAGGGGAGACAGAGCAGAACAATACATGTAAAACAAAATTGTCCAGTTTCATAACCAAGCCTTACAAGTCTTGGTTCTCTTTAGAGTGTGAGGGAATCTCCTGTTTCCAATTGCTGATGTTGTGATTGTAAGCTCAAAGATGGAATGTACTAAACTCCTCCCTGCTCTCAGAAGTTTTCTTTTCCATGAGTCAAGGTATAGGCTAGACTTTTTTTAGGGACTAATTTGCAAAGAAGTGATGCCAACATTCTTCTGGAAAACATGCAAAAGACAGTATATCTAGGAATGTGCAATGTTAGTTTGCTTTCAACTGGGCCAGCAAAGWTATATGGTAGGTAGGGTTTTGGTGGGGCTTTTTTSGTTGTTCCTCGCCCCCCCCCCCCTCCCCCAGAAAACACCTTTTATCATGTAGTTTGAGAAAACTACGTTAGTTGTTAAAAAACATCTTATTCAACAACACAACCAGTAGTGCTTTAGCTATCTGAACTTCCATTAAAGTCAAAGGAGGCACAAATCAGTTATGTAAGCATCAGTGTCTAGCTTCATTGGAGAAAACCCAGAATACCCAAAATGTATCTACCAGAGTAGCAGGTATGACACAAGACTTGTTAGAGACATTGATGAGTCTGCTTTGTTTTATGTTTGTCTTTTTCATGAGAACTCTGATTCAGGCTTGTTGCAATTGACAGGAAWTTGTCCATTAATTGCAATGGAAAGATATGACACAGGACATTTTGGAGACCCACATTCTTCTGATGTGACAGTTTGAGGCCAGGGAGATTACAGTAATGCATTTCAAATGACACTAGATGCCTGTGATAAAGAAGTTGAACTGAGTGCTTGCAATCTAGCCAAAATCATCAGTGGATGCTGGCATTTCTTCAGCTATCCAGCAGAGTAGCTCTCCAGATCCACTGATTCATTTGCCTGAACATAGTTATCTAAACACACATACAAACATTAGACAATTATCTAGTTGTAACCAAGATACGTCCTCGGTTATCTCAATGGCATTACTTTTAACAACTGGTTTTCAGCAATTACATTGAGACCCATCAGCTTCCCAGATCTTCAGTCAATATAACAGGAGGCTTTCCCGTTCCCAGAAGATGTCTCAGATATGTTTGGATGTTTTGAATTAGACACTATATTAGACACTTGCTGTGGAGGCACCTACATTTAGATTTTTCCTGTCTGAAGCTAATGCTTGGTGTGGGCACCAAGAGATGCATTTGGTGACCTAATCTGGGAACTTAATGCAGGACTTGGTGTTCGCTAAAATTCAACATAGTTGGTGAGGAAAGTAAGATCTTCCAAAGGGAATTTCAGAGTAGGAGCATTAAACAGATGTTTTCCCCTCCATGTTATGCAGGTAAACTACAGCTAGGATGGGCAGAATCAGTTCTCCATTTGAGCCATTTGAAATTCCCTAGATTATCTGCCACATCATCATGGGACTGGCAGATAAACCTAGATACACTGGAGATCCACAGCATTCTGGCATGGCAGCTGGAAGCCAGGCATAATATTTTGAGGCATCTCAAGGTGCTCTAGACACTATGTCCAGGCATCATTTCTTCTTGTATGGGCAAATTCTATTGTGCAGAGAGACTCAGCAAAGAATGATATACACAACTTACGRGTGCAAAGCAATTATTTGCTGGCTAATACACACAACAGATAACTGGGACTAATGAGCTACTAGGCTAAGCATTAATATGATCCCGCAATGAGATAACCAAAACATCTCAGCTGGGCGACCACTCAACAGTCAGGTGAGGAACAGGCTGATGSTCAACATTGCTGGGTTTCCATTTCTGCTTTTTTCCTTTGGGTTTTATACCTTCCTATGTCAGTGTTCTTCTTGAATTCTTGATCTGCTAATCAATTGCTAAGCAATTGTTCAGCTGTCTCTGTTTTTGCTTTCCTTCAACTGCATGATGTAGCTAACGGACTTTCTCACACCTTCATAACAATTTTCTCCATCAGGCTGAGCCAAACMAGGCTTGGCTCACAGAGAGCAGACTGCCTGGGCTGAGGGTTACAGGACTGAGCACGAGGCCTCCAGAAGACTTGCATTCTTCTGGGGAGGTAGCTGGAGGCCAGGAAGGATACCACACTGCCTGAAATAATGCTGAGTTTGGGCAACTAAGTCCTCCACAGGTCGATATTCCTCTGTATGCTAGCTCTTTGATAAGTAAGTGCAGTCCTAGTGAAGTCACTAGAATTTTGTCCAGTCTAAAATTGRAATTCTGACAAATTGTGTCTAGAAATCCTAATTTTACAAGACATTGATAAATTAATTGTGCAGTCGTGCCTTATGAAAACAGTTGCAAGCATGATTTTTAAAAGATATTTTTTATTATTTTTATTTTTCCGAAAAACACTATGTATGTTTTAAAACCAAGATATGTCACAGTGAGAAACAGTGACAGGGAAGAGAAAGGAAATATTTCTGTGGCACACAACTGCACAGACATCTGGAAGAATATGTTAGAAACACTATTTTCAACATGTAACTCGTGTTTCACATAACCCACGTTCCTCTAACTATTCATGAAATAGCTCTGCAGACATTTTTTCCAGACAGGGGAGGACTCTTTTTTGTCTTTTGAAAGAAAGGGCTGGGAAGCTTGCACCAAATGCCAGCATATAAAATTACATTCTTGCTAGGTATAGCAAGAACTGATATATTATCTGTTCATTTTTTATAAACTTACCTGTGTATTACCTGCATATAAGCATATTAAAATATTGCCAAATTAAAAGTTTTCCCACAAGTAACCCACTGGCTATAAAATTATGATAAATAAGTGCCTTAAATAACTTTCTTACAGAAAATTAGAAGACTTTCAGAATCTAATGGAAGCAATTTATTAAAATATTTTTCTGGCCTACTTCTTTAACTCTTCAATGGCGTTTTTTTTCTTTCATCACTGGGAGAGGACATTCTTCCACTCCATGAAGAGTGCAATGAAAATGAATAGAAATTTCATATTTTACTGTAGTGGAAATTATTTGCAATATTGTCATAATGATGGTGATGATATTATGATCTTTCTTTCTTTTCTTTTTTTTTTTTTTAATCAATAAGTGTAGAATATTTTATATAGACATCCAGATAACTTTCAGAGTTGGGGAAATGAGGATGCTTAAAGATGTTTTGGTTTGCCCAGGGACAAAAAGATCTGGGACAGAATGCATCTGTGTTTGTTTCTTAAGGATGCACTTTTATCTMACTGGGATCAGTGGGATATAGAAAGGTGATTAAAGTTAAAGTATTGCTTGCATGCATTCCTTAAAGGCAAAAGATATAATTCTGGTCCTGTCCTATCCTAATCAGGTTTATAGTTTTCCTTTTATTTGAAAGTTGATTAGACAAATCAGAATAGATGAGGGGAGGATGTATCAGTTAAATACACAATATGTTTTCTGCAAATTTTTAATGAATCTGAGAATTGATAGTTTTAGAACTAAAATTTCAATTAAAATTAAACATTTTGTGGAGAATTTGAGCATATGTTTCAAATAGCATTTTAGAGAAATGACAGAGCACAAAATAATCTCAACTTAAAAAAAAAATCCCACTTTATTTGATTTTTTTTTTTTCTCTGAGTCAACTCAGTTAAATTGCCTGAAATCACAAAATGTTTTGTTTTAGGTGAACCCTATATTTTTCACAAAAGAAAGCTGAATCCAATGTTTATATTTTGCCACTTTTAGACAGGGATATCAAGTAAGCACATGCTGAACTAGTTTGCTGACTTGATGGGTCAATGTTTCAAATATCTCAGGTATTGAATCCCAAAGTCAATTTTCCAGATATTTGGACAATAAGACATCGTGAAGGAAATTCAGAGTTTCACTGGGAAAGAAAAAAAGTTAAAATTAGTGTTGTCATTGCATGTAAAATATTTCCAAAAGTTGAAATGGAAGACAGATGAGCACCAGAATAAGTTGGGCAGAGACTTAAAGCAAGAGARTAACAGTAATTGTATAGTCAATTTGTCCAATCATATATGGTTTATTTGATATGATTTCTCATTTGAAGATAAATGAGCCATCAGAAACCCTGGCTGGAAAGAAAGACATCAAACAGTGAAGTATAATTTTAATAGCAAAAATGGTAGTGCCAAATACAAGGAAATCTAGCTATTTATATGGAAATTAATATGAATGTTGAAATAATGTAATATAAATTCATCTTTGGAATATAGCATTAGGAATAATTTGTAATTATAAAAATAATTAAGGGTAATCACCTCTTCCAACAAAGATCATAGTTAAGGATTTGGTTTTAGTCTKTTTTGGTAGGGCAACATCTTACAGGAGGTTTCAAAAAAACATATGGAAGGACACCCTGTTGTCGTGGTTTAACCCCAGCCAGCAACTAAGCACCACACAGCCGCTCRCTCACTCCCCCCAGGTGGGATGGGGGAGAAAATCGGAAGGGTAAAAGTGAGAAAACTCGTGGGTTGAGATAAAGAGAGTTTAATAGGGAAAGCAAAAGCCACGCACGCAAGCAAAGCAAAACAAGGAATTCCTTCACTACTTCCCACCAGCAGGCAGGTGTTCAGCCATCGCCAGGAAAGCAGGGCTCCATCACGCGTAACAGTTACTTGGGAAGACAAACGCCATCACTCCGAACATCCCCCCCTTCCTTCATCTTCCCCCAGCTTTATATACTGAGCATGACGTCACATGGTATGGAATACCCCATTGGCCAGTTGGGTTAGCTGTCCTGGCTATGCTCCCTCCCAGCTTCTTGTGCACCTGGCAGAGCATGGGAAGCTGAAAAGTCCTTGACTAGTGTAAGCACTACTTAGCAACAACTAAAAACATCWGTGTGTTATCAACATTATTCTCATACTAAATCCAGAACATAGCACTATACCAACTACTAGGAAAAAAATTAACTCTATCCCAGCTGAAACCAGGACAGTATCCATCTGTTATGGTGRTGTGTTGCGTGGAGTTATTGGGCACCAAAGTCAGCTCAGGTCAGGTCACTGCCGCACTTGCACTGCTTCTTGAAAGGCTTCTCCTCCATTGGTTCAGGTGGTTCCTGCTATAGTAACTCCTATAACATGCAACTCAGGTCCTGGGTTACAACAATTTAAAGGTATTTCCATTACAATCTCCACCCCTGGTGCCTTTGGGCCASRYYATAGGRTTTAACATTGCAATGAACTCCTCCCCTTGCCCCTGCTCCGGCTTGGACTTATCCACAGACTGCAGTCCCTTAGGGTTGTACCTGCTCCAACTGGAGCCCTACCTATCAGCCACAGTCTCTCCAGGGGTAAACCTGCTGMGGCATAAACTTATCCACAGCCACAGTTGCTTTGAAGTGCACCGGCTCCAGCGTGGCCTTACCCACAGCCACAGTCCCTTCAGAAGTAAACCTGCTCCAACATGGCCTCACCCATGGCTGCAATCCCTCCAGGGGTGTGCCTCCCCTGTCATGGCCTTATCCACGGCCACACACTTTGAGGTGCTCCAGCATGACCTCATGCACAGTCACTGACGTTTCCAGGTGTACCTGCTGCAGCATGGACTTATCCTTAGGCCACAATCCCTTCAGAGGTATACCTACCCCAGACCCTACGTGAACAACATTATTCTTTAAAAGTGAACTAACAGCCTTTTGTAGAATGGCAGCTCAGGGCTGTTTTTACCTTTAAACACATGCAGTGTGGCATGCAGAATTTTGTTATGGTCAAAAAAGGAGCACACCTTTTATACAGAGCCAACAATATATTGTGAGTCTAGTACAAATCTTACCAGTCTAACCAAATAATTATTGCTAGTCCAGGTCTAATTACAGAAAAGAACAGAGTCATAGAAAAATGTCCCAATAGTAATACAATTAAAATGTTACACTCACGCTCCCAGTATGTGTACGTGTGTAACTGCCTCTTTTCCCTGGGGTTATGCTCACCCTTCCTCTGCTCCTCTGGGTCTTACAGCCATCAACACTCATATTCCTCAAGAAGAAGGTGGTGGAGGGGGTGTTGTGGCAAGGTCTTAGCATCCCAGCTCTGTGCTAGCAGAAGGCCACTGCTGATTCTGTGCAATTCTTCCTCCCTGCTCCCTGGTTTGCTTGGGAGGAATTGCCTGCAAATTTTCCTAAATCTTCTGTCAAGTCTGCTTGCTTGTTCTTCCTTCATTAGTTCCCAAGGCAAAACTGTACATGAGGTTCTACATAGGTATGCTTGATCTTTGCTTTTTGTTGCCCCTGAACTAAACCCAGCTTTACCCAACTCCCAAGACTATATCCCTGTAGTGACCAGGAATTGACCATTGGTGATTTATTTGTAGTGTTGGGGCCTCCGTTACYATCCTATGTCAGCACTTCCATGGTCTATGCTACCATCCTATGCTTGCACTGCTCTACATGACATTTTTATTCTAGAGCCAGAGATACTTCATTCTGTGTCATTTTTGTTTTAAAGCCATGGATAATGTTCATTCTATACAGAATTACTACTTGCTGTTACTACCCTTTAGTTACATATAAAGTACATATATATGTGTATAAATCAAAATTGCTATAACTATTTGTGTGCCACCACAGAATTGCACAGAGCTAAAGCTAGAACAAGTTAAGTTATAGCAACCTGGTTGTTAGACCACTGCCATTACAGATAAACCAAAACAAGGTCCAGGCCAGAACAGCAATGCCGTATCGAATGGAATACACAGCACAATCACTTTGCTAAATGAAGAAACTTAATTTGTAATTGTAATTTAATCCCTGGCTTCCAGATAAACAAGTTAACAGACTGTTGTCCAATTTTGACTCCTCTGAAGAAGAATTTATCTTATTTTGTATTTTTGGTGTCAGTACAGACAGAGGGAAAAAATAACAAAAAATTCCACTTACAAGTGTCAAATTAGCAGATGCTCAAGAGAGAACTAAGAGCAGTTGTTGGAAAAAATCCTTTCAGAGATACAGAAGGTCTGTTTTCAGAGTTGGTCTTTACTAGATCAAGGTGGTGAAGTGAGAGCATGGAGTTAGATTGTTTTAAGGAAGATTTGAAGGAGAATGTCAATTTTGCCCTCAACTTATTTTACATAAATACTCAAGATTTGTAGTATGGCTTCTCTCTCCTCCATGTGATTGGACACAAGTCTGTTACATGATGAATATGTCTTTGTTTCTTACTGTTGTGTGGCACTATATGACACAATAACATGATGATTACATGGCTTCATACAGAAAGTAAAAAAGAAAATGGAAAATTTTGAGGAAGGGAAAACAAAATGAAAATGTATGGAGTGACTTTTACAAATGTCACATGGGCTTGTAAAGAAAAGTTTTTTCTTAAAAAAAGATTGGATTAAGGCAAAATGAAAAAGGCAAAGATTTGCACTATTTCAGATATTTTGATTCTTTTTCCATTACTTAAGTTTTTCATTATTTAGGTTCACATTTAAACAGTCTCACTTTTGGATAAGAGTAGGAGGAAGGCATGGATTTAATACTGAAGAAAGAAATTTCACAAACATGCAAAGTTTACAAAGTAAAATCCCTTAAACTCTTTCAAAGGGCCGGAGTACTTTAAACTCCAAGAAGTTTAAGCTTTCTGATAGTTTTGACCTTTTGGTTGTATTTCTCCAGAGTGTTATCCCAATGTAATTTGTTTTAAGAAGAGTAAAGGAAAACAGGAACCTGATGCAGTTCAACAAATGGAAGTGCAAAGTCCTGTGCCTGGAGAGGAACAACCCCAGGCATCAGTAAAGGCTGGAGGCTGACTGGGTGGAAAGCAGCTTTTCAGAAAAGCACCTGGAGGTATAAGACATGGGCATACTGGAGCAAGTCCAGTGAAGAGTCACTAAGATGTTTAAAGGATTGGAGCATTGGACATACAGGGAGAAGCTAAGAGAGCTGGGACTGTTTGGCCTGGAGCAGAGAAGGCTGGTGGGGTGGATTTTATCAGTGTGTACAAATACCTGAAGGGAGGGTGCAAAGAGGAGGGAGCCAGGCTCTTCTCAGGGACAGGACAAGAGGCAATACACACAAACTGAAACACAGGAGGTTGCCTCTGAACATCAGGAAATACTTTTTGACTGTGAGAGTAACCGAGCACTGGCACAGGTTGCCCAGAGAGGTTGTGGAGTCTTCATCCTTGGAGATATTCAAAATCCATCTGGACATGGTCCTGAGCAACCTACTCTAGGTGGCCCTGCTTGAGCAGGGGGTTGGACCAATTGACCTCCAGAGGTCCCTTCCAACCTCAGCCATTCTCTGATCTTGTGAAAAAAAACATGCGATTCAATGAAGTTCATGGTGCGTTAATGTTGGTGATTTGTGCAACTGTCTAAGAATTGAAGAATAATTGAGTGTCATAGGTAAGTCAGTACTTACTATCAACGAGGGCTTTATGACAATCTGCAGAGCATCTGTGATTTTAACTAGTGCTACGTCTGCTATTGTTTCTTAATTTGGGGAGAGTAAAGTTCATAAGTTGTATACCAAAACTGTAATGAACCAAAAAATAGCTGTATAAAGGGGAACCCCTCCCTCCCACAAATAAAGCACTCTTGTAATCACAGATCAGTAAGTATAAAAGTAGGTTCACTTTAAATACTTTGTTAAGTTGTTTTGAGAATATTATTGTAAATAAAGTAAAATAAATAAATGTGTGGTTTATTTTATAATACAGCAATAAATCTATGCGAAAAACTTCTGTCTGACATTGCTGAAGCAGCCTCTTATGTCATTTGAGAAAAAGCAGTAAAATTTCTCAAGAGTTTTCAAAAGGCTTAGGCTTTGTAAGAAGTCTTTGCCAACTGTAAACACCTGATTTAGAAAAAAATTCCCACATCCCGACAAGGAGCTGGAAGGTATTTTATGAGATAACTTTCAATGCAAAATACTATTATCTCCACAAGTAAAATTTTTTGCCACTTGTTTACAAAAGTGCTCTGTGATTGTGAAAGTAAGAAAAAAAGTTGCTGTAAGAGACCCAAAATTCCAAGTATAGTTCTACATAGATGGGAGTGTGTAATCATCTAATGATCTTTCAGTACTTAGAAGACCGAGTTTGAGTTTCATCAGCATTTTCAATTTAGACAAGCAACTTAGGAAAATGCAGTTGTATGGATAGCAATGGAAATTGCTTAGCACTATTTTGTAATACAATTGTAATTTTGTACTGTTGTTTTCTATATAGCTGAGATTTTTGTCTGCTTAATTTGAATGAAATAGCTGCTACTGGGTCAGAACAAGCAAAGTCAGAAACTGAACCAGGTCCCTTCCATCACACTGTGAAATACAAGTATTCTCTTTCATCTTATAATTTAAATTCTTGTGAGAAAAGTTCCAGGGAAGTAAGAAATAGATGTACTTCTATAGAAGTACAAAACAGGTACATTTAACTTTGAATGGCATGCAGCAAAAATGCTTTTCAGTGTGTCTTTCAATTCGTGCCAATTTGCATTAGAAAAGTGTCTCAGTAGTTAACATATTTAAATAAGAGCTTTGAAGAGAAGCTTTATATTCTGCATAAAAGAGAGGTATTCGGCAGTGTTTACTGATTTTTTTAAAGCTTTGAGTGTTAAAAAGAGTATCTTTCAAGAAGAAAATCTATTTCTTCACATACATGCATGAAGGTTTTTTATGGAGACACTATACTAAATGCTTGAGTTTGAGCTGATAATTTACAGAGACAATCAAACAGTATAAAAGTAAATTTTTTAAAAAGCCGGTGTAATTAAGCTTGTCAAATGCAACCTCAGTAGTATTTGGGGTTGTATTTGTAGCTGTGTTTATTCATGGAAATGTTGCTGAGAAACCACAAGTATTACAGATTTTAAAATTAAATTATTTAATATTATATAAATCTTAAAATTAAATTATTATTAATCTGAACAGCTGTTGAAAGAATCTCTCTGAGACACCAACTTGAATTTCAAAAAGATAATTAGCAGCACCCCACTGCTGTGTTACAGCATCCACTTCAAATCTAAATACTATTTTGAAGAAAAGCTTGCACACTATGAGTAGATGATATACACATGTTTGATTGTATCCTGTTGACCCCACTTTGATGGGACATTAACTTCCATTATGCAGTTCACTTGTATTTCACCTGAAACGTCAGCCACAGTCTATAGTAAAGACTCAAGGCTTCACAGAGTGTTCAGATAATATAGCCAAGATTTGCTGGGAGATCAGGACCAAGTATTTGCTCTGAAGCACATAGCAGAATGGTTTTAGTGTAAATAAAGTTGTGCAAGGAAGCATGAAATTGAGAGAGTTCTTGAAGCCTCTGGGAATGGAGGGAGCTACTGCTTCTGCCACATTTGACACTCTTGKTTGGGTGATTTGTCTTCAAAATGGGGTGAAATGGGATAAGAAATCAAGAAGTGCCCATTATGCAGACCCTTTAACTTCTTAGAAGGTTATAATGTTGGGAGCCAGTAAAATGCATGGCCAAGGGAGAAACTATTCTATCAGTAAAAGGTTATGGTGATATGAAAAGAGTGTATCGAAAACTTTACTGCAGTTTAGTTTTAGCTGGTGGGGTTTTGTTGTTTTTTTTTTTTTTAAATAGATTAACTTTTATTACTAGCAAAATTCTTCACTATTATTAGTGCTGCCTTGCTTTAATACTTTAAGGCAGTTCAAAAGTAGTACTTATAAATTGTTTCACAGAACTTTGAACGGATTCCTTGCCTACTAGGCGTACCACCGCAGCTCAGCTAGAGCATGCAAGAAAATCAATTAACCCGTGTTTTCTGAAAGAAGCAATTTTAGAGTGTCTGAACAAAATGTGTCTGTGTGAAGTGATACAAGGTAGGAAATGGGCAGGGTGATAGTTGGAGAGAGCTCATCCAACTGTAGATTTAATCTCAATAGATGTTTACATTGAGGTCCTAACATTTAATTCAGAATGGACAACCAATGATTGTAAATCAATTAATTTATAATAAATGGGAATTTTTGAGGCTCTGTTTCTTGTATTTTAATAAACTGAGCTTATATTCTTAAAGTAGTTTTGTTTGAAAGTACAAAATAGAGAAAATATAAATTTCTTTGCTGGTCTTCTCTATGGACTTTGTCTCTTCGGTTTGGAACATTTGGCTTCTCAGCATTTAGCCATGCATGATTTTTGGGGGGGTTCTAAACTAAAACATCTGTGATGACACTGAAAAAGAAATTGTAGATGGCTTAATTAAAGTACTTACATATAGTCATCCAGTGCCATTTGAAATGCCATGGGATACTGTTTTTGACCTCCAGCTGTCACTTCAGAAAAGCACAGGCCTTGATATATCCCATGGCATAATATGTCATGTCTTGAGTATCCTAGAACATCCCAAATAACACTAGACATCTTTGTTTAGGCAACTGACTTGACACCAAGGTTATATTACACTCTTGGAGAAGGATACAGTTGCTTAAACATAGGTGCTTAATGTCATTCAAGTTGCATGGTACTGTACATACAAGCTCACTAGAAACTTATGTTTAGGGAACAGTATTCTTTGGATGGGACTCAGTTTCAAACTAGAATGCTTAAATTTAGTTGTATACTGTACAGGTGCGTACAAGTGAGCCAAGTGTCTAAACTCCTATCACAGTCAATGGAGGTCTAGTAAATACAGACAACAGAGTCTAACAACGTATTTATTGGTCTCAATTCAATGTCCATGTTTGACATCTCAGAAGGAAGTAGATACTGCTTAGGCAATTGAACCAAGATCAGGGATTAGCTCTCAAGGCCCTGACTGAATTGGCCAAGGACACCTTCTGGTTCCTGCACATAGGTGCTTAGTGCTACTTGAGCCACTGTGGGCTTTCTGGGACGTTTTTCCAGGGCTGGCAGATATGAGACAGCACTTATGTCACTTCTGGAGTAGCAGCTGAAGGGCAGGCAGGATACCCTAGAGAATTTCAAATTCTAGATACTGTGCTAGATTCTTATGTTCAGGCAAATTAATTAAAATTTTCATCCCTGCTGATGATAGTGGAAGCCGGGGCATGTAAATAAATGTAGGTATCATCTTTACCTGAGAGTTGAATCTCATCCTTCATGTCTGGTTTTTTTTTGCCCTAATGTAGTTGTCTGTGCCATTTGAGATGCCTGTGGTATTCTGCCTTTCCTCTAGCTGCGAGCCCAGAAGGACGTGAATCTCTCATAGATCTTGCATCGCTTCGACCAGGATGATGCCAGTGTCTCAGATAAAAYAGGGCATGTCGAAGGGCCCTAGACACTTTAGGTTAGGCAACTGTGGGAAATTCTTAATATATATGTCAATGAAATGATAACACTTCAAGAGCTTCAGAATCTGAAAGTGACCCTGAATTCAAGTATAATGGCAAGTAGTTTGTAATTGTAAGTAAGTTTGTTAAGATCTCAGAGCATTTGGAAACAGGAGGGAAAAAAAATAAAATCAGTCTTACATATCTCTACATTAAAAATAATAATTACAATTTTTTAAAGAGTTATCCTTCCAATAAATTAGATCAGTCAGGTATCCCCTAAGTAAGATTTACTAAGATTTTCACAATGAAAGTAGGCATACCATTTAATATATGTGCAATACACATAGTTGTTTACTATGTAAACAACCCAAGATTTTATGTGATCTGGGAAACAACCAAATCAAAACACTAAGGATGCAGAAGGAAAGAAACTGCTATTCATCACAGAAATGTTACTATTTTAAAAGTTGAGTGATAATCTAGAATACTTAAAGAGGGTACTTCTTACCTCAAGGTGAGGAGTGGAAGGACAGGTAATTGTTTTCCCACCAACTGAGGTGTCGAATGCTGCCAGCTTCATTCTTGGCTGTATTTGCTGTAGCATTCTCCGTCAAAGTACTTAAGCAAAGACTTGAATCTCCTCTGGGAACATATGAGAAATGAACTGTGACTTTCTTAGTAGGTATTGAAAATAAAGAGCATTGATACTAGTAAGTTTTATAGAGAAAAGAAAAGAATTTGTGTTTGTACTAAACTTTGACACCCATGCATACTTTTTAGTGCACATGCTGTTTTTTCATGTGTTTCCTGTGATATAGCGTGGCCTTTATAAGTAGCATTATCAGTGGTATGGTGTCAACTAACCAAGAATAACTCTTTTTTGCTAGTCAGAGAGGGTAAACAAACTGGCAAAGAGGTATTTTTGGCTTTAAAGGTTGAAATGTAGATAGAGCCTTTGTGAAAGGAGGAAAAAAAACCCGATGTTGATACGCATAAAAGTAGATTAGAGTATAACATTGCTCTGTTATGGGTCAGAGGTCTATGGCTTTTACTTCACAAATACTTGCTGCCATGAACTGCTAAGATGCCAAGTCTCTGGCAGCATGAATTCTAACCTCAGACGCTCTTTTCCTTTTTTGCTTTGCGAAGTTCTTGAGCACAGTCTATTACCCCCAGTAAGCCAGACAGTCCTGTCCTATCTCTAGTCCTTGCTGCTGCTTGAAAGAGTCTATGGTTTCGTTACATTCCAGCGTAGACCTACTGGAATGCTTTTATAACCCATCCATTACGCTTGATTTCAAATTGCTGCCTATTTCACTGCAATTAACCTGGCACTAAGTGCCTTAGGTTCTCGACAGTCTCTTGCCTTTGCCATATTTGTTGGCTTTGATTGATTTGCTACGTGTTTTCCATAATCCCTTGTCCCTTTAGGTTTTGTTTCTTTGAGTCTGCTGTGTTCTTACGGACTGACTCTGTAGTAACAATTTGGACTTGTTATCTTTAAGGTCTGTTCTTAGGTTTCTGGCACTCAGCATTTACCTTGGTGCAAAAGCTTGGTTCCTAACTGCAGCTTCCTCCATTACATAGATAAGATGTAGTTATACATAGCTGCTTATCTGTAGGTGACTTTAGGCTCTGACTGACTGACATTCATAATCAACCAAAACTGGAACAGAAAATTGCCTGGTTTACAAACTGTATTTCTGTCTTTAGACAGAAGTACCATTTTTATAATTAGACCAGAACTCATATTCTTTACTAATAGCAAAGTTTTGGTTCTACAAGTGAGGAAAAATAAATGCTTTATTTGACTACAGAGGGACTAAAATAAATCCACAGTGTTTGGCTCTGATCTGATAATATTCTGGGGTTTTCGTTTTGTTTTGTTTTCATTCCCCTAAATTGGCTTCGTTTAATACTGAATTAATGTGCTGTCTCTCCCTCGGTCCTAATTTCTGCATCAGAAATTCTGCTTCTATTGCCACACATTATTGTATTTCCAAACTGCTGCTGTTCTGGGCGATGTGATTTGACACCATGTGTGAAGGACTTGGATCAAAGTAGACTTTACGCAAGGCTGGGAGACTATATCCAGTGGGACTCAGAGGCTTATCCTTATTCATTTATTTTTAGTTAAATAATTATGCTTTGATACACATTCTTTGAGACCCTTTATTCTTAAGTAGGAATTTAGAAAACCATGCCTAGGCAACTTTGCAGTATGTACATTTGCCGCTTTTTCTTCACCTATAYTGCTTAGCAACAACCTGTAGCCCAGGTACCTATGGCTGTAGTCTCATTGTTTGGAGACTTCTGCTACATTGCTATGGGAAGACTGATTCCTCTCTCCACTAGCTTTCTGTTACATGGGTTCTCAGGAAGTATAAGCTGCGATTATACTTAACCTTCTTGATCTCTTTCATAGTAGGGGATGACTAAAGAAAAGGGTATGTGAGCACCATGAGATGTCAAAAACTTGTAACCCCTTTCAGTAGGTTTAGCTCTGTGGTAATACAATAGAGCTGCTGCTGAAGAGGGACTGGTGGTCCTCTGCAAGCTCTGCATCAGTTCATAACTCACCTACACTTGAACGCACGGGTCTTACAATTGTAAGTACATGGGGATATCTATTGTAAGCTGCAATGAACTTCAAAATGCCATCTCTAATCTTTCGCAATTGTTTTGCTTTGCTTTGCTTTGCTTTGCTTTGCTTTGCTTTGCTTTGCTTTGCTTTGCTTTGCTTTGAATGGTATTTTTTAAAGTGATGCAACCTGAATTGCTTGCAAGGTAGAGAGACACAGATGGCTGTGAACTGATCCTGTTAGAGTTTGTTAAAACAAAATGACAGATGTACCTTAGAAATTGAATACAGGTGCTGCAGAGAGAAAGTTATTACTTTGTATCTGACTTTGTCTGGAGACAGCTGGTGCTACATCTTTTTTTGGTTTTTTTGATAATGGGGATTCAGGCTTTTTATTTGTTCTCATCTGCTATGTCACTTTCAAAACATAGTTAAGTGGTTCCAAAGATTACTACCAACTGTAATAAATAAAGAAGAACTTGATTTTCAGAGTTGCCAAATATCCACAACTCCCAGTGATTTCAGTATGTTTTTTCAAATTGAGGCCCTCAATCAAAAAAATAAAATGGAAGTGTTTTGTTTCAAATATATTTCTGTATTTGCACCTGAGTCCAGGCTAATCAATATAAACAGAGTTAGGCATAATGTTTTGCAAAGGAGTTGATTTTTTGGTACATCAAAATACTGAACATTAGATAGTTCTGTACTTCCTGCACTGTACTTCATGTCATATTTTCAACTCCCATTTACTTTTTACTCCAAACAGAGCTAACTGCAGGGTTATACCTTATACTATTAAATCAGGAAGATTCTGTGGGACTCTGTGTCCATATATCATCACAATTTACAAATCAGAAAAAAAAAATTAGAATTAGTGTCTTTTGTTATATTGACTGACTGAGCTGAAGAGAAACAGGGCACTAAAGCACATCGTTTAGATGCGGACCAGAAAGAGAAGAATGAAAAATTAGCTACCAGTTAGAAACAGTTGTGTTTAGTTTCATTCTGCTAATTAGTAAAACAATTTGAGAGAAAAGGGTGGTTGGCAGTTGGTGAAAGAAGGGGCTGTTAATAAAGCAGAGGTGGGAAGATCATTATTCTGCATGGAGCTGACAGTAGCGGCTAGTGAATGTCTGTGAAATGTTCAGGGGTAGCTGGCAGGGTGTCACAGGAAAAAATGGAATGTGCAATATCTTTATTCAGTCCATAACTTTTACTGTCCGGTATAATAATGGGTTTGAGTTTCCAGGCTCATCTGTTGAAGGTATTTTATAGGTCTCACTTGAGGCTCAGGACAGAGAGAACAGTGATAGAGAGACTGTTCTGTGAAAAATGGTTTCCTCTGATGACTGGATGTTTCTGTCCTCTGCCAGTTGGCTCTTCGTTTTGAGATGCAGCGTTTATTTGGTTTCAACTATATGGCTTCTACAAGGACATTCTGTGCAGTGACTTAAATGTATGACAGCCTGGGATGAACGGCTATAGGGCATGTAGCTTTTGATGACTCAGTTGTCCAACTAATTAACCATGATGGTAGCTTAGGAGATAAATTGAAAAGTTTTACGCTTGTTGGTCTCGTGTCACTGATGTTTGTTAATTTTGGGGAATTCTCCCTCTAATAGTGTTAGGTGAAGTTAGAAGATGCTTTCTAGGCTAGGAAAAAGCAGAGTGCCAGGAAATTTTCCTCCGATACATGATCTTCTTTTCTGTATAGATTGCAGCAGGTTAATTACTTTTGTTTTAAATAGATTTTAGAGTAGAATGATACGTACCACTAAAAATGCTCAGTTAAGCAAGGTTGGAAGGTCTTTTTCGTGGCAGGGGTCGGTAGTGTAATAAGAATATGTAGAATTCATGTRTAATTCAGGTCTGTTCTAAGATACGATCCTGTTTCGCCAGAGGAGTACTGAGTGGAGGTCATCTTTCAATTATTAAGGTAGCGTTCTTCTCAAATCAAATGCTCTTGTGTTTGAGAACCTAATTGTATGCCACTTTTTCTTTGATTTGTCTGGGTGGTTGCTGGTGCTATACATGCATAATACTCCGAGAGAGGCTTACAGGCATTCAGTTGGACACTGAATTTAAGAAACTTTCAAACATCCTACTAAAGCTGAAGAAAGACCTCGTAACACATTCTTAACTTGGAGCACCTTAAAATGAAGGCGTCTAAAATTGTCAGTCTTCTTTGAAACGTAACAGCTTGGTCATCATTAATTTACCAAAGTTTCTTTAGAAATGAATTTATAGAAATGTAATGTGAAATTCTTCCTTCATGCTCTAAATTTGCTTACACTTTATCCTTTGGTAGAAATCAACATCACTTACATTAGAAAATAAAATACCCTTTGTGTGAAATACTAGAAGTTTTTAAATAACTAGAGAAAATATATTCTGGTGTACTGATGTATCTCTGATAATGATACTGGCAGCTCTGGGCAAAATCATACTTTGTGGATAGTACTGTGAATTACTGGTATTTTGGTTAACCACTGGAATAAGCAGAGCTCTCTGAAGCACCAGTAATGCAATGCCTACACTCATGTAGTCCAATAGGCTTCTACCTAGATTTTGTGTAAGGGTACACAGAAACAAGTATTAGGATGGGAGGGTGCTAATCAGATGGCTAATTTTTTTTTAAATTCACAGTGATGCATTGGTAGTATCCAAAATCTGTAACTGTTAGGCATAAATACATGGCTTGTGGTTACTATTTAATTTAACTTTATTTTCCATCCGGATTCATATTTTTTATGCTAGAAATAATATTTCCAAACAGAACTATAGACAAAAGTTTGCTTTTAAACTTGTTACATTAGTCCCTTTGAATATTGTTGATTAGATCTCCTTTTTGAAGTGATGGCGTAAAATCTGTTTGCTGTAAGATTATAACTAAAAAGAGTGAAACTGATTTTTCAGTAGTCTCACACTGTACTTAGTATGTGTCTGAATTACACTGTGATTATCAGCAGCTGAAGACTTGCTCGGCTTTGCACTTGCTGTCATGTTTCCCATTGGGCACAACTGTTTTAAAGGATTTAAGGGAACGAATGAGTATATTAGTACCAAAAGCATGAAAAGAGGTTCAATTATTAAAAAACAAAAAAAAAAAACCAAAAAAAAAAAACCACCACACATTTGGACCCTAAAATGACCAAAATTAATATTTAATATGACAAATCTACTGTGGTAAAGGTGTTGGAAATGAAGAGACCCAATGCAATGGTCAAAAATGAACGAGAAGCTGCATGTCTAGGAGGTTACGGTAAGATGCGCGCTCAGTAACTAGCAACTAGGATACTTCAGGCACTGGATCCCTGTAAACGATTAAAGAGGTGATAAAGGCCTGATATAGGCCTTTGAAATGATAATGATAATAATCCTTAAATGGGGTAGATAAATGGCTAGGGAAAAGGCAGGACTGCATAAAAAAATACTTGCATTTTTGAGTTTGTTCACTGCATTCTTATATATATATCTGTGATGGCTGGGTAAGATTTTCAGCACTTGAACTGAGGGTCAACAGCACCGATTTAGTCATTCTTGTCCCAGGAGAGCTTAGCTAATTGGACAGGTATCACACCTTCCCTTCCTCCTTATATATTCTAGCACAAGGGCAGGTTTAACATTGCATTCTTGCCTCATGAACTGCATTAAAAATAAAGAGATTCTTACACTGGAATAGAGTTGTCCATAGCATTGAGATTATGCCGGTATCATTGTTAACAGTTTATATCCATATCTTGTTTTATACAGATTGCAACTTTCCTAGCTGGGAAAGTCCCTTAAGTTCCTTAATAACTGAGGCACTCCTGAGACTGTGGCTTCAGGACTCCCGAGGATGCTAGTTCATATGGTTTGATCCAAAGTCCTCTGGAATTACTGGAAGCCTGTTGACTTCAGTGCAATTTCCATCTGACTCGTATGCAATTATGAGCCCTTGTGTAACAAAATTAGAACAATCAGTTATCTATCTTTTTTGCAAGTGTAATGACTGTTGGCATACTCAGCTTCATTATAAGGGAAGACTGCTTTGGTAGAGAGACTTGAGAAAGCCAGATGGACTTGCTCAGGTATTGGCAAGGAGAAGTGGTCTTGAACGTTATTCTTTTCCTTCTTTAACTCAGCAAGAATCATTCATCATCTATTGCTCTGCCTTTCTAGAATATTATACTATGACCGTAATGCCGAAATGCTGTTTGCATACTGTTCCAGACCATGACTGTTGGCAAATCTGTCTTGCTTCTGTGGAATTCGAAGGTTACTTTGGAGGCAAATATGTCTTCACTCATAATTTTCAAAGTGTTTTCTGCTTTTTTTTTTTTCTTTTCTTTTTTCTTTTTACCTTTTTCTTCCTCTGCTCTGTTATGCGGAGCCAGAAAATTTTTTTTGGTGCCTTCATATTTCATTACTTGTGACAGAGTGTGCCTCGGGAGACTCTGCATCACTCCAGGTAATTTCATCAGTGTCAAAATGGATGTTAGCCAGTGGCCTTGACACTGCAAGTTAGTCTTTTATGGAAGATTTAAACAGACAACAATAAGGCGTAGGGTGGTATCTTAAGACTAGACCGTGGAGAACTCAAATGTCAAAAGCATACAGCATTCTCTTTATTGTTTTCAAAGTTTCTTGAAGGTTTTACATTTGCAACAAGACACATACTTTGAAAAATCAAAGCAGTAGTGGTAATTTCCAACAAGTTGTCAAATTTACATTTCAGAATCTCTCTTTCTCTCCTCTGGCTTGGATGTAATAAAATGCCATAAAGTCTGACAGTCACCCACACATAATAATATATTAAGTCCCTGTGAAATAAAACCACAAACTTTAAACTGCTGACTTTTAGCTCCTGCAAGTGCCGTGTAGTAATCACAAATGCARTATTTTATTTGTATGATAAAAAGTTAACTTAGTATAGGGAATGTGGCAATACTGAAAACAATTCTGAGTCTTTAAGATATTTAAAMTGAAATGTTGTTAAGTATTACTCAGGTTATCTCATTAATACAGAGGATAAAAATACTTCTGCAATGGAGAAGCTTATAATGTGTGTTGTTGGTAATTTGTATGTTGTATTTCCCGTTTTGTAATAAAAATGAGTCCAAAATGTGGCTTATTATGTAACATTTCAGAACATATTCAGTAATAATCTGGGTTTTTTGCATGTACTGATAATTCTTTGGATAAACAAACAAACAAGTGATCTCAAGTTGTATAAAAATGTCAGTATTTCTTCTACACTTGAGTAATTTTGTTCCATTTATAAAGTTTTTTTTCCATCATAATTTCCACATAGTCCATTAATGATAAATGATCTGGGTGCATGAAAAAGGAATTATGCAAGTTGATCTGGTTACAGGCTGAATCCTCGATTTATTTTTTTTTTAAAGAAACTCACTGTAAGAGGTTAGTTTGCTGCTTCTTAGGGATCAGTAAATAAGGAAGATACAGCCCTACCTGATTAGGGCTGCAGATGTAGAAAAAATCAGTTCAGATAGGTTCAGGATAAGTTTTTGTTTAAGGAACAGATGCAGATTTTTGGTCTCCAAACTAGACTCTGTTTGCACAACATAACATTATATCAAGGACTGTCTGAGTTTTAAAATAATGATTATAATCTGACAAATAATAGAAAAGCAGTCCAGACAAACAGAATCAATGTTACTTACACAATTGGTTTCTGGGGAAACCTCAGAAGATGAGACAGGGGGGTGGCTGAAGGAGCATTTCTTCCAAAGTATCACCTTTTGTATCTGCTTTCTTACGTTACATTTTGCCAACTTGATTTACTCACTTAAAAATATTTTTCTTTTTATCAGTTTTGATGATGAGCCTCACTTTATTTTAGGGTCCCTATTTTTGACAAGTTAATAATCCTCCATCTGTTAGAACTATTAATGTTACATTAGTTGGTTACCATGGAAAAATTGTCTACAGTCTGGCTAGGCTTAAAAAGTGGTATGCGCCCATTCTTTATCTGAACAGATCCCTTCTTTGTATTCATTACCCATAGCACTCCATAGCACTTCTGGAAGAATGCTGAGATCTTGTATTTGAATCTTGATTTTGGTTATTTATCCAGTAATTCTGTAGTCCCCTGTTAAACGTTCATGTACAGTTATGCTATACTTACATTATTACTATTCTTACTGTAACATAATCTTTAGATAATTACATCAGGGCTAAGTGTATCAATGTCCAGTGATCATCTCTTGTAAAAAGGAGAACTTTTTTTTTATTTTGATGGTCACAGAAACAGCAAGAGAGCTTTAAAATGTGCCATATCTGTATCGAAAAGCAAAACATACTGTGGCTAGTCCTTCCAACAACGTGACTCGTACCAGAAGTGTGCAAGAATACAGAACATGACACGCCACACTGAAACCCATATCAAACTCCTCCATTGAGCAGTGGAGCCTGTTGACTGACAGACGAGTGACAGCAGCGAGCAGAGAGGTGTTGTGTAATAAAGCCATTGCTGGGGCAGTCTTTTCCTTTGTGAGTCTATTTTATTATTAGATTTGCAAAAAACTGGACCAAACAATGCTATCACAAATCTTTCTTCCTTGGAATTATTTACTTTCTAATGTAGGCAGAGGCATATTACTTGTTCATAGGTAATATGTATGCATTTGCAGGCTGTTTGGTGTTCTTCTGGATGAAAGACATCCCAGTTAAATCCATCTCTGGATTGAGTTGATATGACAATATCAAGTATCTATTAAAAATAAATAATTAAAAGCAAGAAAAATGGAGGAAGAAAAATGAGTCATTTCAAACCGTATGGAGGTACCTAGAGGTTTCCCTCAATAGGAAACTTCCGATTCGGGTATTGCTGACACCATGTAAACCAGAAATGATTCCACCTTCCTGTGAAAAGTTCTGGGCTCATCAAGAGACAGCTGTCAAAGAAGGTTTCTCTCTCAAAACCTCTTCTTTTCTGCATTTCTTATATTGAGCTCTTAACTTYTCATTGTTGTGGTTTATCCATTTGGCATATTTATGTGTGACAATAGTACTCTCCTCTTTCAGCTACTGGAATTATATATTTACAGTTTATATATCTTGTAATGATGGAAAGAAAGATACAGCAAAACAGTGTATTTAGAAAGAACAGGAAACATGAGTGGGCTTTTCACTTATTTTTAACTTCTCTAAGGATATATAGGATTCAGTAGMAAACATGGAAACACTTCCTTATGTTTTTAAACACCAACTCAGGAAAAAAAAAACAGAAAACAAACTTGAAAAGAGAGATTAATCTGCCCAACCTTGACACATCCAAAGCATAGGTGTGTAAATCTCAGCTAGTTCCCTAGGCTTCTTTCAAAGTCAGCAGAGATAAACATTCCAGAGAGTAATTCATCTTACTCTTCTTAGATGCCTTTCTTATCATGAGATTAATTTCCCTTTGTAAAGGGAGCCTAGAATGACTAGTTGAGACTTAAATGCCCAATCTGGAGATGTGTAAACTAGGGCTAACTAATCTGTCCCATCATTTAAGGCGGAAGGCACTGTTAGACCATTTAGTCTGAATTTCTGTTTATCACATTTCACTCAGTGGCTGAATCCAGGAACTTCAGCTAAAGCTGACATGAAGCTGAGCTGATATAAAGGTCAGCTTTAGCTCATCTATTGCAGAGGCTCTTGTCATCACGTACCAATCTGAATTCCAAAATCTGTATTGGAACACGTGGCTCTGCAAGAAAGTGGATGGGTGAACTCTCAGCCTTCTATTTTTCTATCTCTGATGCTGAGCTACGACAAAATCTGTCTCCTATGCAAGTGAGCCAGGTTTTCTGATTGTAAATGATGAATACAGAGAATTATTCTATTCCAGCTACTAAGACCCTGTTTCATTCTAGTTGATTGTCTTGCCTACCTGTRGCCTGGTTCCAGACATGAAATAATTGTTGCAAATCATTGCTCTGCTTCAAACAGCTTTTTGTTCATTTCACATGCAGTAACTTTGTTCCCTCCCAGGCAATAACTTTCAATATCCTCTCAAAACACCATTTCCATGTATTAGGTGTRAAAAAGTCCCTCTGAATGCTATGGTTTCCAATCTATTTTTAAGAATCTGGTGCTTGCTGTATCTTAAGTTTCATTTTCCCACCTTCAAAATATTGCCATATTGAGACTCAGTTAATATCAAATGCATCAGCTTAAATCCTGTCTGATTCCAGTCTGTCTCATTACATTACACCTGTTCAAAAAATCTCTTTACTAGCTTTCTATAAAATTTCTTATAGACTTAAAAGTGGCTTTTTTTTCACCTTACAAATGCTTCCACAATAGTGGTCCAGTATGCTGTGGCTCTCTGACCACCTTTTATCACATGTCACTAGTTCTCCATCTAGGCATGTATGCATCAGACTGTTATTTGAAATGTCCTCATTATCAGCTGGATTTAGTCTTTAGCAGCTATAGCTCTGACTGCAGAGTTACCCTATGATCCAAATCCAGCAAACTGACACTGTCCTGTCTTTCAAGTCCACATTTAAGGAACACAGGTATGCTGGAGATTTTTAACGAGTTTTTAGCCTGTCAAGCACACGGTGTCTACTGTGAAGAAAGCCCTCGATGTCTGTGATTTTAGTACTGAGAATATCTAGGATTTAATTTATGATGTAATAGTTAGCATTCACCAGAGGAAATCACATGCCATGTTTTGGGTTGGTTTTTAAAATATGTTCAGTTTCAGTAAATCACTGACTTTGCCAGGTTTCTGAGATGAGGGAAATTCAAAAGATTGACTGGTCATCTAGTATCATTGTCTCAAAATATAGGATAACTTAAAATATGCATCAGTTGCAATACATCTGGAAGTATTTCTCAGCTTGACAGTTGACAGGTTTCCTATGCCTGAAGATTATCCTTTTTTTTTTTTCTCATTGTTCGTCATGTTTTCATACTGATCTGCAAGTATGGCAACAAGCTTTTTTTCCTATCAAACTAATTTTAGTCAACTTCTGACTCCTCAAACCAGAGTTTCACCACCAGAATGCCTAAGGGACACAAGCTGCTTGCAGACATCTATGCAAATCTCAAACAATACACTCTTGTTTTGCATAGCTGGGATTTACGTGCTCTTGTTTAGCTCCTCCTGCTCTGGCTTGCTCACCTTTCACAGAGCAGCTTAATCTTTCACAACCTCGTCAACCATCACTGTCACATGTATACAAAGTAATACAGTGGTGTTTACAGCCCTTTCACCCCTGGATGCTATCCCACTTGATAAATATCAGCAACTAAACACACTTGGAGTCACGGGGTTCATCAGAGCTCAGGTTTCTGCCAAACTTGAGCACTGCAGATGACATTTATGCGAGTATTGCAGGACACAAGAGGGAAACATTTAATGAAGAAAATCCCCTCCTCTTCAACCTTTGCCATATCTTAATGCTAGTTATTGTTTTTTCCTCTTTCCCTTTTACTCAAGCTCTGGTCTATTTATTCTGCCATAAAATAAGAATTACATCAGTCGACCAGCAGTCACGTTAGCAACCTGTGCCGCAGTGGGAGACGGGATTTCCCGTGGCATCTGGGATTAGAAGGCTCTCGCCTTGGGCAGCAGCTCATCCTTCCCACTGGCAGTGGCTGGGGCACTGGTGGGAAAAGTAGATGCACAGTTATGGAGAAGAAACAAGAATCTGCATATGACTAAATGAGAAATATAGAAGTTTGAATCTACCAGGCCTGTGTACCTTCAGAAGTCTAAGAAGTCCAAACAGCTACATGTACAGCAGAATCATAAGTATGTGGGGGAAGGTGGGGGGAGCAAATAACATATAAAATCAGGTGAGAGTTAGGAGGAGGCTGGCTGTCAACCGGTCTAGTTAGTTCTTATTTAGCAGGAATACAAGTACCTGGTACAAGTAGGAAGTTCGGTTATTTTCTTTGACACAGCAGTTCCCTGTTTCTACCAATCAGTGTATTTTGACTTTCTTTCTAGCTTCATCTATTTTCTATTTATGTACTAATATTCATTCAAAAGACAATGACGTGCTTCATACTAACCAACGGGAATGACAATACTAAAATATCTTTTTAAATACACTTCCAGATTATTCAGTGAGATTTGCTTATGTTCATAGCTAGGCAATATAAACATATAAATGAGAGTATAGGTGTATATATACTTTGTGATATATATGTGTTTTACATGTAAATATGCAAATACTTTTAAAAAAACTATAGTAGGGGACATTACTGAATTTTTACTTAGAATTAGAACTTAGAATACCTAGCATTGGGGAATGCTAAAATTAAGGTCTGCACACATGAATGATAATATAGTCTTTGCTTTTATGATCACATACATTTTTAATAGAAGCCTTAACCCAATGCCTCATTCCCTCAGGCTGCATTGAAAGAAAATGCTGTCTGTAGGATGCCTGATTCATTTGTTTCTGGTTTGAAGATGTGTAACACCAGAGATGGAACTGATGGCTGTGAAACAGGATGATACGATCATTAATGCAGCCATGTTAAAAGTAGTATCTTTATAAGTGGAAAAATGAGACAAGCTTTCAGGAACCTACACCCTTTTTCCAGTCTTAAATTGAAGCAGCAGATTTTAAAGTTGAATACCTCCGTTGAGAACAATTGCTCAGATGTCTATCAGTTAGACCATCTCTGGTAGGAAGAGGTAGCCTACGGAGCAGGGAGCCACAAGAGGAGAAAGAGAGAGGTGATAGACTAATTATCTCCTAGGGGAAAGAGGGAGACAAATCTGTAAAGCATGGCAGAGTCTGGAGGGAAGAAGAAGGAAATTCCTGGAACATACACCTGAATTTCAAAAATATATCTTTCATCTAGTGCATGAAATACTCTTGTAACTATGTTTCTTACTTTCTGGATACACCATGAAAAATGTGGGGTCAGATTTGCAGAACTGTTGTGTTTCCAGTTGTAAATAAAATCAATTAAGACTGCTCTGAATGAGGACAATGTTATAAATTAGTGTATGAAGAAGTCAGGTCTCAAGTGATCAAAACTGGATACCCAAAGCTAGTGGGCATCTTAGTACAACTGTGACCAATTTTCAAACAGAAAAATTGCTGTAATAAATTGAATCTTAGGAATTTGTATTTATGAAGCATTCATTCACTATAGCAAAAACACCATGGAAATGGTGATGAAGAAAATAATTTTACTTTCAATACAAGGTTTGAATAATGTGTGCTAAATAAGGTATGGGGTCAAACACTGAATAAGGAAAACAACAAAAAATTCCACCTTGAATAACAATAAATGCAACTAGAAGCTTTGGGGAAGAAATATAATGAGTCATGTAACTAAAATATTATGACGGATGTGTCAAAGAGGCTATAAAGTTGCATATGCATAGGAAATTTTTCTGACAAACTTCTGAGTGCTTGAATACGTAACCATGACATTCTGCTCACAAAGGGGTGTGCGTGCTCCAGATAAATAGAATTCTGCATATTTCTAACTTCTTAGAAAACAACCTGCCATCTGATCAGCTATAACTGTGTTGGTAATGAATTAGGATCATCAGCATTTTTCCAATCAGTGCCACAAACTGCTTCAGCTTCGGGCACTGGAGTAACAAGTAGCAGTAGCAGACTATGCATCATCTATGTACCAGCTGCTGTGGATAATGCGACATAAGGAATCCAAAGTATAAAAATATTAAGGACCTTTGAAGTTCAATTACAATTTCTTTAAGGAAATGTACCTTACTGATTAGAGGCACTTCTGCCCATATAACGTCAGCTAATCTGGTCCTCTATACCTGCATATCTTTTTTTCTCTATCACAACTCCTATTTCTCACGCTTCTGCAGAGTATTCAGGCAGTTGCCTCTACTCTTATTTTACATTTATGGCAGGGAGTTATAATAAATAATTTTAGATTAATAGCTGAGCTCACAGCCATAGCCAGTCCTCTCATCATGGAACACAGTCAGGTTGGTCAGACACAACTCCGCCTTGGTGATCCCGAGCTGGCTGTTCCCAGACCCCTTCTCATCTTTCATGCACTTGGAAATGGCTTCCAGGAGGATTTGATCCATAACCTTCCCAAATACTGATGCTGAATGACACTGACCAGCCTGTAGTTTCCCTGATCCTCGTTGCTCTTTTGGAAGCTAGGTGTGGCACTTTGTGCCCTGTGGGTACTGCTTCACTCCCACAGACTGGGACACCTGAGAGCAAATGTGGCCAATGGAAACTGAGAAAAATAAGTAATTGAGTACCTTGACCGTTTCCGTGTCTTTTGTCACTAGTTTTCCTGCTTCATTGAGCTGTGGACCTCCACTTCCCTTAGCCTTCCTTTTGCTGCCAATATACATACAGAACCTCTTCTTGTTGCCCTTCACCTCCCTAGTTTGTTTCAACTCCAGCTGAGCTCTGCCTTTCCTAACAGCATCCTTTCATGCTTGGGCAGTGCCCTTGTATTCTTCCTGGGTAGCCCAGCCCCACTTCCACCTTCTCTGTACTTTGTTTTTGCTTTTGAACTTATTCAGGTGTTCCCTGTCCATCCATGCTGGCCTTCTGTCTTGCTTGCTTAACTTTCTGTACATTGGAATGGACCATTCTTGTGCTCTGAGGAGGTTGTCCTCGAAGATGAACCAGCTGTCCCGAGCCCTTGCTCAGATCCCCGAGCAAGACAAATTCTTTTGAAGTTCAGTATTGTAGCTATTTGTCTTGGTCACTCCTGTGAGCATTTTAAGCTCCACAATCTCATGGTTCTTGCAATCGAGGCTACCCTTGACTGCCCCATCTCCAAATATTTCTTGCTTGCTTTTGAGTAGCAATTCCAATAGACCATCTTCCCTAGGCAGGCTGCCCATCACCTGTGTCAGGAAATTGTCATCAGCACACATCAGGACTCTCAAGGGTTTACTTAATGTGCACAATTATTCAATTTATTCTGTTCTATTCTATTCTATTCAAGGCTATTTGCCCTTCCAGCAAATATGAGAGTTGTTATGTACCACAAGTAACGGGGCCTGTTATCATGAGGCTTCCTCCAGTTTTCTAAAGAAAGCTTCATCTGTTTTCTCTGCTCAGTCAAGTGGTCTGTAGCAGAAGCATGTCTGTGTCAACTGTGTCACTCTGTCCTCTGATCCTTACCTGTAAGCTCTGAACTGGCTCATCACCAGTCCCAAGGCCAAGCTCTAGGCGTTGAGCGCACTCCTTTGCACAGAGCTCAGCTCTCCTCCTTGCTTTCCCAGCTGGTCTTTCCTGAACAGCCTGTGTCCACCCATTGCAGCTCCCATCCGCTGGTGCAAGCTCCCCTGCCGCACCTCCTCGCCGCGTGTGGGATCATTTCAATGGTAATTCCAATAAATAACATGGCCTTTTTTACATTAAGTTTGCAACTCAGTGGCTGTTAGGGTAGCCACCAAATGCAGTCATGCCTTTTATGAAATCCTGTAATGAAAAAGTTACAGTACTCTAGGGAGTCAGCAGCCATTTTGAAAGCCGCGGAGCAATAAGGACCTCAGTCAGTCTCTTAGTTTTTCAATTGATCAACAGTATAGGCTTAAAGATTTGAGCTTTCTTAAAAGTGAGAATGCACTTAATGGTAATTGAAAGCCTCTTTCTAAATAAATAAAAATTCAGTCTTCACATTTAATTAAAAAAATCTCTAATGAATTAGCATATCACTAACAGGGCAGAAGACTAGCTATAAATATTGGACCTCTGAGGTGTCATAAAGGACAACAATTTCCCCAACAAGGAAATTAACATATATGATTTAAACTGTCAGATTATTACTATTATAAATTATGTTGAGTAGTACCTACTTTGTATGTAGCTTGAATGTATGTATTCATTCATTTTACTTCAAAATAGAGGATCTGTCAGTTAAATCACACACTATATTGTAACATGTTGTGAAGGCTGATAATATATATAATATGAGAAGCTTGCTATTAAAACTTTCCTAATATTATCACATAATACTATGCGAATCTGTGGATTGAGAAAATCGGAGGAGATAAGATCAAGGATAAATTTGTCTCCTCTGATAGCTTATGTGTATTTTGGGGATATGCCATATAGATTTGGCRTATTTTGTATGAATAGTTAATCATTATGAAAAATAGGGATGTAAGGCTGCCAGACTCCATCCTAGTAGACACAGGAAGTAGGGGTGGTGCAGAAGAAAAAAAATGGGAATTTAATATCTTTGTGTGATCACAAATTCTGAGATAAAGAGATAATAACAATGTCAACATTTTCATGACCATTCTGTTACCTTAGGCATAGCAATATGGTGGTTGATTAAAGCACATAAGAAAGTGCGGGGAGAGAAAATTAAGATAGGGTGAAAGCCATGTTCTGAATTCCATGTCATTGTAGCAATGTCAGCCTGTTTTGGTAACAAGAATAGTGTGTATCTGGGACAGGGCGTAAAAGTATTCCTAAGACTGTAATGGCATGCAGCTGCCCAGTCATCATATATGGCAGTATTCTTTTATCACCATCACAATTAAAGCCCATTCATCTTGGACAGCCAGTGAAGATACATTGAATTAGAGTGCAATTTAGATCTCTGAAGCACCATACTTTATCATAGTTTTATCATTGTTCCAAATGTCATCAGTTCTCAGATGCAGCAGAATATCAACATAAAGACTGGCTCACTGCCAATATATGGTCCTTTATACCATATAGAAAAAAACATTGTGCCTTTACCTTGATGTGATGTTCTTAAAAGAAACAGTTGAAAGGTGATGCATTGTTCAGAAATCATCCTTTATTTTTCATTCTTTCATACTTCCCCTTTTAAAGAAATAGTTTATAAGTATTCAAAGCAGTATTATAAATTCTTAAGTGATTTTAAAACTACTGGTGACCGTACAGGTTGTGTTGTCCCCATGTATTTCACACCTCTTGTCAACCAAAATCAGGTACTTCATTGTGTTAATCCTGCTCAAACACCTGATAGACTAAATTCTAACTCTGAAGCCCTGATCTTTGACTCCTGATTATGGGATATATTAGAATGTTTCTGTTACTATTTATAAGTCTTGGAACACTGCACATTTTATTTTACATAATACTTGGTACTATCCAATCATTCTGGGAAATCTTTTTTTTCCCTTTTAATCATAGAAACCATCTCTCTCTCTCCCCTTAATGCAGGAGATAAATATAGATTCAGAAGCATTTTGTTTGGGTTGTTTTATGGGAGGAGGAAGTTGTACTCCATTAAGTCTCTTCCCACTCCCTTTAAATCCAATTTGTATTTGTTTTACTATATGTAAGCAGGGAATTTGCTAATGCATTTGTTTTTTTACTCTGTGTGCTGAGCTATATCCCCTATATGTTGAAATGTAAGTCACAATACAATCAAACAGAGACAGAATTTAATTCAGAGAATTATTAAATATACCAAGTTGCCTAAAGTAATTTTCAAATCTTTGTCATATTTGAGTTACATCTTCTACAATAATACACTCTTGATTCAAGGAATATTATAAAGAAGGAAAGTAACCAACAGGACTAAGATACCTGGAGGAAATATTACATCAAAATTTAAAAAAAAAAAGTAAAAAATAGAGTAACTATCATGTTACAAATCCACTTTTAAATCAACCGTTATGTCTTTCATTAACAAGGCAACATATGAACGTTATTTAAGGGCTGCTTAACTGACTCCTACAATAGGTCTGTTTCCATCAGCTTAGCAAATGCCACAAATCTCAAAAGTCACTGCAACTGTGAGGCAAGAGAGTTGTCTCTAGTGTGGAGTAGAGATGTGTAGAGCATTAACAGCAGGTGTGTAAATTTGAGTGAAAAGAGAGGTGGTAACTATTACTAGTTACAGCACAGTTTGTGTACTAAAGTACCACAGAACTTAAGCCCAGACAACACAATAAAATACCCAATCTGGCGTTTAGGTCTTTGTCTTGGCAATATCTGAGCCTTGAGTAGATCTCAAGACCTCAAATGCGATGCAGATATTCATCTATAAAGCTATATGTGACAGTATAATACCTATGCAAGACATTAGTTAGATAAAACCACTTGAACCTTCAGGAGACTAGACAGCATGCCAGAGGAAGAAAACAGTGTGCAATCAGAAGTGCAGCAAAGGAAAAAGATTATTTAGATGAGATGTGCAAGATTTGAGTGCGACAAATCTTGCCTTTTGGAAGAAAGGTGCAAAAAAAAAACYCCAACCAAATTCTTTGCCTAAAGAGGGGAAGAAATTCCTTCCAGACCTCAAATTAGCAATCAGTATGATCTTGATTTTTTAGGCCGTTTATATGAAGTGCCAAGCATCCTAAGTATGATAAACCAGCAATATTGTATTGAAAAACTATTCTTTTGGCAATTGCTGGTAACAGCCACCTGATATTTCCAAAAAGAACCTGAGGCAGCCTCATGATTCCCTCTGTGTATCTAGCACAAGGAGTAGGTGGTAGCAAGATGTTCCTGAATGCTGTACCGGAATGTAATTTGCAGAGATGCATTAGATCTGCACGCCTGTTCCTGACCTCCCATGCTGCACTCAGTGTACCATTATGTTCTACTGGATGAAATTAGTCGTGTTGGGGACCATAGTTACTCAATAAGAGAGGGAATTTTAAAAGTGAAGGGATTGCTGCTCCAAATTTGAAAGTAACTGTTCAGGGAACTTGTGTGTGGTGGAGAATTAAACAAAGAAGCTTACAAATGTGATTTAACACAGCTCTTCAGTACCTTTATGAACCTTTCATGTTTTCATTTCATTTCAGAACTGTAAAGTTGGGTAAGTCTGATGAGGTTTCAGGAAGGTTTCCAAACCCCTGACATTTACTGCTATGGTCTCTGAATCCAGGTGTAAATGTGCTAGTGTATGTTGGCTCATCTGGATTTTTGGCAATGTCTGGGACTAATTCAGTGCCTCCTCCTATGTGTATTCTGGCAACGCCAGGGGGCTGGGCAGCCATATGCTTCTATATTAATTTTGGCAAGGCTAGCATTGCTTCAGTGCACATTCCACAACACATTCATAATGTAGAACCTACTGTTGTCCCAGTGGTGCTGCTGGTGACATTACTTTAAAATCCTAGAGGTAAGGCAATAGGGTTTTTTGTTGTTGGAAGGCGGGGTATGTTTTGTTTTTTGTTTTTTTTTTTTAAGTTTTAAATGTTGCAAGTAAGTGAGGGAAAGATGTCACTTGTAAAATACTCCATATTTCTATAGGACATGAGAACTCAAAGTCTTAGTTTCGCCTTTGGATATGAAACATATGATGAGTCAGCGCAGCTGAAGCTAGACCTTGACTGTCTGAGCCAGTTTAGAATAATATTAGTAAATTTCCTGGGTTTTAAGATAAAAATGTCTTAAAGTTTTAGCGTTCATTCTTGTTCCTAATAAAGCTAAAACTCTTATTTTGCTTAAACACCCTTCAACACGAAATAGGCTTCTGTCCATGTACTTTTGCTAACTGAACTGAGTCAACTGTTGTTCACATAAAGTAATACTAATAAAATAGAAAAAATGTATTTTTGATTTTTCATTATTTTGCAACTAAAAAAGGTATCTGAACAGGTCAGACAGATCAAAATAAAATTTTTGATTGATGAAAAGCCGATATATCTGATTTAGAAAGATTCCTCATCAAAGAATAATTTTGATTCTTTTGGTAAAATAATAATAATTTATGAAAGCAAACTATATAGCAGAGTGGGGATAAACATAATGGACTTGAAAGTTCTTGCAGATTTCTACTTTTACTGAACAATGCATCATAAAAACAAATTCAGATTGACTGTGGGAACTGTGGTTTATGGCTTCTTGGTCTCTGGGTGTTCATAAAAAGTGTTTTAAGAGGGCACTTTATTTTAAAGGCATTTCATTCTTAGCATGTCTCCTTGCAAGGTAGTTTTTATTTAAATGAGAACTGTCCATTTTATTTTATTGTACATGCAGTTAAGAAAAAGGTAGCATTTTAATGGTGTATGACAAATAATGCTACTGAGAAGCTGAATATATACTTGAAAAAACTATAAAAATCTAGTTACTGAAGCATAATCATTTTACCTATTGTCTTGGCTTTTACTGGTATGTGAAGAAACCAGCAGTGCATCTTAAAACACTGTGGAGCAGTAAGGGACATTTTAGAAGTTACTTTTCTCTACAGATTCTTACTCTTTGCCAGTAATTATATAACATTAATATAAACATTTTCATGGCTACCCTAGTCACTTCCTTCTCGCTAATTCAAGTTACAGACTGTAGCAATCAACTTGGTCAGTAGTATGACCACTGTGGTAATAAGTAGACCATAGAGAAGAAGAAACATATTCTTTCTGTTGAAGAAAGATATTCAATTACATGGTTTAGCATCCATAGCGGTGAATATTTAAAGAATCTTTCTGAAGTTTCAGAAGAAAAATCTACACTATATTTTTTCAATATTCTTTGTTTATTTCTTCAACACAAAGCATTTGCTTTTAATTTATGCATACCATGGAATGAAATTCACTCATCAATCCTGTACTGAAGTTGATCCAAATTGTTCGATTTGTGGAATGGCTTGGAGAGGAAAATCTACCTGACATTTGTCTCTGCAAATTAATGCAAGTACTAGCATAGTCAGATAAAATCCAGTTTCCATATATGCCTCATTAAACCAAGAGGAACTGTAGAACTGTATTTTCAAAAGTGTAAAAATGTCAAAGCAAAAATGTACAATTAGTCAGAGGAGAAGAATATATAGGTCTATCATCCATGAGAAATATCTGGGGTAAGAATATTATATTAATTTTCCTTCTCCTTCAGAATTTTGCACCACAGACTTCCAGCTGACATTTCCTTGTATTTCTTGTATTTTAAGTTCTTGCTGTTAAATGTATATTGGCTCAAGACCTCTAAGGAGTGAGGTTGAGAGGGTCATTGGATCTTCCATTTTGGGCACAACAGCTAGAGGTGTGTGGTTAGTCTTGCTATATTTCTTCCATTGCATAGGCCCCCATCTTTTAGTTGATCATTTTTGTTTTTCAACAAGTAGCAATGACAAAGACTAATGGGAAATTCATTCAGAGATGTGTGCTAGGCTGGGTGAATATTTGCAAGAAAGGCTTTGGAACCACAGCTGAACCAGTACTTTCCTATTATACTTGAATTTTGATTTATATCATGAAGTAAATCTTGCCACTGAGCATTGAAAATGAGGTTGCACAGGAAAATATTTGCTAAGATATATGTCTATTTTCACTGTAGTACTGAGAGCAAGATCAAGGTAAAACCTCTTCTCCATGGCTGGGTAGCACTGACCAATCTAAATGGGTTTGCAATTTACAGAGACAATCATGACACTGAGGAATGAGGAAGTATAAAACATGTTATCACAAACCAAATAGAGTTCATCAAAGGAAGGACAGACTCCACAGAATTCTGTGACTTTACAGGGTGGAAAGGCGATGTCTAGGTGACAGTTGCTTGTCTGTAACATTACAGATATTATTCAGTAAGCTAAATCAGAACGGTAGTCTGTAAATTGTGCTGAATGTATACTAGTGTGTAGCTTATGAAGAGCAAAATGCCCCACAGACAGGTTTCTTGCAAATAATTTAAGGTTATTGTTGAATTGCCTAATTTCTAGACGTGAAGCAATTTAAAAGGGAGTATATTAGGTACAACATCCCCTTGACATTTTCTTTCTCCTTGATTCTGTCCTTATAATGGTACTGTTGACATTCCTTCTTTGACATTTATTTTACGCCCTTCAGTAGTTTTGTAATTCTGTGAGAAATTAACAGATTAACAGATTCCCCCTCTTAGTTTCTTTCAGTATTATGTTTTTGTTGGCAATACTCCTTATTATTTGGATGAAATAAGTTTATCTTGTTTCCTGCCCAGAAATAAGTGTAAGTTAAATGATGGAAACCCAGTGGAATAAGCTAGTCTAATTCTCAAATGGTTATATTACTCCAAACAGGTAAATTTGCTTAACTGCAGTGATGCATCCAAAGCCTTAAGTTCGGAAGAGTTTGGACCTTTCTTTAATTAACAATGACCTTAAAAGTCCTTATGTTTAAAAATGGATTAAATATAATGCACCACTACATTCAGTAAGACAGATTCTATTCATGACAACTCAGAATAAAAATGGGGGTGATATATAATAAATTTTTCTTTAGTTGGTTTAATAACATTGAACATACAGCTTTCACAACTTAACTGGGAGATCTGGAGTAGCACAAGGCTGTTTTTATTTCCAGAGCTTTAACTAAACTGGATTACCATTTTTTTGCTTTAAATTATGTATGTGATTATATACGGACTGCCCTGTGGGCTTTTAATTTTTTAAAAATATTTGGTTTTCACTATTTAATTTTGCTATGGTTTCATCTTAACACTGATTTTTGGAAGTCATAATTTTGACTTCCAAACCTCAGCAGACATCATTGTCTGTTAAACTGTTATATTTTCCTAGGCATCACATGTAGTTTGATTTTTCAAAGCTTTTTTAGCCCTATGTGTTCTTGGCCTTGTGAGGGCAGTGAAATACCTGTTTTCTTATAGAGAAAACAAGGGAAGGGAAGGGAAGGGAAGGGAAGGGAAGGGAAGGGAAGGGAAGGGAAGGGAAGGGAAGGGAAGAAAAGAATTTTCAAAGAAAAAAATCCCATGATTTTCTGTGCTTGGCATCTCATTTCTCTTCCCAAATACTATATAATATTTGGAAGCTCTCACCATTCCTTCCAGAAAACTATATTACTTACTAGATGTACCTCTGTGTGTTGTATTTTTCAGTTATGTGCCCTCTTAACTCAAAGATAAAGATTCTGAATATAATTTTGAGGAATATATGTTGGTCAGTATCTGCATCCTCCCTATCTCTAAACAGTTTTTTTCTATTTAAAAGAATAGGCATTAGCAGTCCATTTATTGAAGATTTTATTTTCTCTCCTTTTATGTATAGAAACCTTTACTCAACTTTCCCAACTGCATCATAAAATGTTGTATTTGAAATTATGTTCTGAAATGAACTACTGCTCTTACGGACTGTAACATACAGATATTCTAGTATTTGAAACAAAGTACAATAAAATATTTTTTATTTATGTTCAGTTTTCTCTATTTCTTAATATTTCTTAATATATAAATACATCAATGAAAACATATGGTTTTCTCCAGTCACCCCAAAATATAGAAAATTATGCTCCTTTAGCATAATTTCAAAGGAAGATGAGTTATTGGAAGATTTATTGAGTATCTTTCTGAGCTCTACCTTCCTGACAGCTTCTGCTGTTGTTGGTATCGTAGACACATGGGAGAGCTACCGATCAAATACAGCAAGTTGAAGGAAACTCAGTGTCAGCGACCAGAAAGCCTTCTTTCAACTGCCTCCCTAGTCTGAAACTGTTTAACCTCCTTAAGTTTCTTACAGCCTGTGTAGAGGTAGGACTTTATAGSCACAGATCTCCTCCATATCTACCTAGATCTGCTCCATAAATGCTGTCCACCTCTATGYGTGATGGAGAAACAAAATGTTTTCCAGAGACTCTATACTCCTTCTGCCCTTAGAAGTTGTCAGAATATGTTTCAAACACAGATAGGTATGATTGGTGATGTATAATATGTGGCAGCACCTTTTGTATAATATATTGAAGCTTACCCAGGAATGTGGGTGTCAGAGGGTGTGCAGTACTCAGGAGAGAACAAAAGCTGACTGGGATGTAGACTAGGCGTGGAAACTTTCCACTCCTTCTCATAAAGTACTTCCATTTTTTAAAAAATTTCTTCAAGTGTTTTTAAGCTGAAGAAAGACTATAAAAGGAAACATGAACCTGTGACCCAGTAATTAAGGAATGCATCTATAAGAAGGGACCTTTACTGGTGCCTGATGCAAGGATTAACTTTTGTACTTTACATAAAACAGTCACAGGAGAAAAAAGAAAAAGGAATAACCTTTTCTGACTCATTTAAAAGAAAAATAAGTTCTCTGAAAGATTTGCCAAAGATGTATTTGTAGACTGGTTGTAGCAAATGAACAAACAGTTTTGCCTGAAGCCCAGAGCATGATATCTGAGTCCCATACAGGAAAGGATGAGAAAGGATTGCAGAGATGCCCACTGCACAGTGTTTCCTACAGGCTGGCTCAGGTTGAGCTTCAGCATGCTGGTTGGTTTGGATCTCCTTGGCTCTTAATACTCTAGTAACGGGAATTAAAGCTCCTAAAATTCTCCTTTGGAAATAAGACATAATGGCAGCTAATACATAGGTACCAAAATCTTCTGTTAGACTGTCATCTTATCATTGTTTGATACCTAACATTTCAGAGCAGGCCACATGTCTAAAAAGTTGTGCCTGCAGACAGAAGTATTACTTCTTTAATTTCCCTTTGTGGAAGGGTCTCCAAAAATCTGGAGATCAGAGGTTTACAAAAAAATCAAGAAAATACAGAAAATAAGAAATAAATAGTGGAATTGGACCATAATCCTGCAGCCAGATTTTCATGGCTACATAGATCCCCCTCTACAGACGCTGCTGTACAAACAGTGATTTGGCATGGTACAACTCTAAAAGGTGTCAACTTATTTTTTAAAGAAACAAAGTTTCTCCTTAATTAGACCAAGTGATTGAATGTAACAAAATAGATCTTAGTGCCACTGAAAATGACCAATAGAAAAATCGAACAAAAATAATATGGAAGATAGTTATAAAGAGCCTGAAATATTGCCCAGTTCTTTAAAAAACAGAAGTCAGACAGATTGTCTATGGGGCATAGGCTTAGTTCCCATAAGAAGAAATTAGTGGTATTTCAACCAGATTAATTGCAGACTAATATACTTAACTATTTAGATTCATTTTGAATCTGATTGTCATCTATATCTGGTCTCTCAAGTACGTCTCAATCCACCAGGTAGGAAAAATATCTTCTTTCCCTGAATTTGGGGGTGGGAGATGTGCTTCTAAACTTCTCTTGTTCTGACGGGTTTCATATGTGGAATCGGTGAGGATGAAGAATGCTTCGAGTGCTTTTTGCTGTTGAACTGCCATTCCCACGTTTATGGTGGATTGAGGTCGCTGTGGCTTGTGGCTTCCTCCATGGGAGAAGAAGGTATTGCAGTAGCAGGAGGGTTTTCAGGGTGAAGATTGCTTTGACAAAGGAAAAGCATGGATGGAGAGTCCTGTCAAATTACTGGCAAAAAGTGGACAAGTAGAAGGGCTATAGCACTCCTCCTAAAAACACAGTTTATTTTAAGAAGCAACAATTTTTTGTATTAATAAATTGTTGATTAAAAGTTGGATGGCTGAGAGGTTACAATAGTGGTGTATTATAAAACAAGACATGTGTGACTCTACATTATTCAATACCTTTTACTAACCTGAAAGAAAATGGAACAGAAAAAAAAAAAAAAAAAAAAAAAAAAAAAAAAAAAAAAAAAAAAAAAAAAAAAAAAAAAAAAAGAGAAAATACAAAAAAAGAGAAAAAATAACCATGGAATGGTCAGTTATCTTTGATCACTTAAAACTGCAGTTTCATTTGAGGAGTATCTGCTGTAGTACTGTTAAATATAAAAGAATATTTCTTGAAATTAACACTGAATGTTGTACCTGCTAGACATATCCTCAAGTGCAATGACACTGAAAAAGATCTTGAGGTCAGGGTTGAACATGAGTTACCAGTGCAGGGCTACAGATAACAAATAGACTGTAACTGCTGGGAGTGATTTCCAGTAACCAGGACAATAAATGGGACTAGGGAAGAAGTATTACTCAGTATGCAGCATCAGTGATATTGTTACTGAAGTACTACATTCAGTTCCGGTGATGGTGCTTTAAAAGCTGTTGATGGAGATGAATTACTAGAGGATTAAAAGAATGGTTAAATTCAGATTTATCTCTCATCTTATGAATTTAAAGTAGTTCTCTAGTTTAAGAAGTAGAAAGCGAAGGGTGGCTCGTTCTAAGGCTCCAGATGAATAAATTATTACTGGCAATAAACAGCTCTATAATATAGAAGAAGTAAAAATAACCTGTACACAGAAACTGAAACTAGATAAAAGATAAGTCTAGATGAAGGCACTATACTTTCATATGTAGTCATTGGGAAAATGTGTTCAGTGATATGGTAGTTGCTCCATGACTTTAAATTCAAGCCACCGCATTTCTCTCCGACACATATGATAACCCTAAAAGAAATGAAGGGCTTAATTCCTGAATTATTGCATGACTTTTTTATAGCCTGTGTTATGAAAAGACCAGATGACTGTAAGAGTTCCTTCTGGCCTTTAAATCTAAACCTCTGTGAAGAGGCTACTGAAAAAAGAGCTCACTGAAATTGAAGCTGACACTGGAATCTAAACCCCATGAAATAAAGTGAATGAAATATTGGTCCACTGGAGAAGACGAACATTCTCTTGTATTCTCTAATTTCATCCCACATGCCTAAGCTTTTAAATTACACTCCGAATTCATACAAAGACTTTTTTGCTGGTTGTCAGAGCATAGCAGTATGTAATATTGTCATCTAATTAAATCAGTTTCTAGATCTGCCTTTATTACTTGTGTTCATTACAAAAATATTGGATTCATACTTGTAACAAAATACCATAACCAAAATTATCAGATGTTAGATGTATTTTGTTAAGTTGAATTAACTCATTAAATCAGTTCGTGTTGAAAATTTTGTAGGAAGATGAGCTGGGATATTTGAAGGTTTGGTCAGGAAGCCGTAGCTGCCTGGTCAAATTTGCACTTTTCAGATGGTTTTGCTACTGTGTCTAACCATGGTTTGTCTAGGAACAATAATTAGATGTTTTAGAATTATGTTGCTCATGATCCATCCAAGCTGAAGTTAGATGCTGTGAATTAATAGTACTAGTTCTTACATAAAAACAGACAAGTGCTGTAGTATTTATTTTGCTAATTTATATATATGACTAAGCTACATAAATACTTAAAGCATTAAGTAAGCCTCATGAAGATGAGCTACAGCTCCTCCAGTAGCATCAAAAGTACTGATGGAAACCAGAAAAGAGACTCCCATTTTATGTTAATTAAAAATCACCTTGACAACTGAAGAAATCCCTTTATAGACTTCTTAGAATTCATTTACATGTAATTAATCAAAATGTTATTTGAGAAGACTTAAATTCATTTCAAGGAAACATACAAGTGTTATTTCCTGTTTTAAAAGTAAGTTTGAAGCATTGTATGAAATGCAAATTTTTTGCTAGTGGCGCAGGTTTCCGAAACTACTTTGCTGTGAGCAAATAAAAAAACAGTGGGACATTTTTGTCAATGATCTTTTAAAAATCTTGTTAATTAATAGCTATTTTCTCTTTTATGGAATACTTTTAGCATATTTAAGGACAGAACCAAATACACAGGACCATCCTAAAGATCATCCTATTTGGATGACCACACTTTAAAAGAACAATTAAAGCTATTATTTGTTTCCTACAACAGGAATTACATTCTGTGCCACTTGTTCACTTTCCACAAGCCCACAATCCACAAGATTGAAAAATCTATTAAGAGTCACATGTGAGTGAACCCACTAGCCTTTAATGTGCAAGCATAGTCATCAGTCATTTCTCTATCCCTTCTTTGTTCTAGTTTTACTCACCAGCTAGGAGTGAGGGCTGCATGAGTATTATTATACATAGGATTACCTGTTTCAGTGGCTGAGCCCCTTAAAGTTAGTATTGATATGTGAAAGCTGTGCAATGCAAACCCTTTTGCAGTTTTGCAGCTTTGCGTGTTCAAAGTAATGTGTGTCCAACCCAGCTTAATTAATTGTGTGATAATCCAAGAAATTTTCATAAAGCCTAATTAATTTTATGGTTGGATATAGAATGAGTCTTTTGTTGTTCTGTAGATGCAGTGCACATATCTCTTTATAAGCAAGGCAGGCTTCACTGTCATAAACAGTTTGCAAGTCTAAATCATAAAGGTGTAATATAAACAAATAAGATGAGTCAAGAAAGCAGAACTAAAGCTTGTTGCAGAGAATATGATTTCACATTCTCTTTAATGTGTCAAAGCTTTAGTATGTTAAAACAGAGATCTACCTAGCAGTTGTCAATCGGATGTTCAGGAAAGAATATAAGTAGTCTTAAACTCTTTTAGATCAAGCTTTTGCAATACTTCACATTGCTTTCCAATAATCCTATGATCCATAATCAGGTAGTTCATGAGCCAGGGGTATTGTCTTTACATTAAGTCACTTGATGGATTTCCATTTCCATCAATAGGGCCCTGTTTGGCCCTATGCATATGCCGTTCACAGTTTTCAGATTATAAAAAGGTAAAAAGAGGAAAATGGGTTTTAAAGTAGCTAATGAACATCAATTAGTGCAAATGAAGAAGAGGGACCTCCCAAACGTAGGCAGCAGAATTTAGGAAAAATATATTAACAGTGCTTTGTATGTGTAGCCCTTCTGTTTCTACACAACACTAATGAGCTTTCAAAATGAACTAAACATATAAATATGAAAACTAAATATAACCGTCTATCGTACCTTTACTGAAATGGGGCTATTCCAGCAGCTCATGTCATCACTACAAAAGGATTGACAGGAACTCGGCTGGACTAACACATCGAGCTGCAACCGAGTGTATTTTCAATTACCAAAGGGAAAATTCTTGTATTTGTCTATGATACAAGAATTGATGCTTTTAAATGAAAACATGTAGTGTAGTTTTACTAACCAAGCTTGGCCAGGACTGGGATTGTATTTCACACCTGAAGTATGATGGCCCCCGCATCACCGTCCTGATGCCGCTTTCTGCATCTGACAGGTGTTTTATCAAAACAGAGAGGCAGCCATACCAGCTGAGCGTAGAGGTCCGTCTAGCCCAGAATTTGTCTCTGCCAGTTGCCGGTAATGGATGATCGTAAGAGCGGGGCAAACAGTGATCAGTCACTACCTTGTTTAGGTTTTAGCCTACCACAGAAAATAGCAGAACTGCAGACTAACGTGCTGCATTTTGATATATTTTAAAGCTAGTGCTTTCTGATATTAGAAACCACAGGTATCACTTCAGCTGTTTTCTGGAGCAGTAGGAATGCTGACAGCAGCTGTACAATGAAACCTGATATAACCATTGCGCATTCCCCATATTTGTTGAAGTGCTAGCTGCTGGTATTTAGGGACTCCTCATTTCTATTTATTTTTTATTCGATCTGCTTTTGTAAGTGGGCTAGGCTGTACACTGAGTAATTTTCCCCCCACAGCTTCTGGTGATAAACACCAGCTGTCAACAGTGAATGCAGTGACATGAGAAGCATACAATGATTTTCAAGAGAAGGTCAAATGACAGGTAGTTAAATAATGTAGAAAGGATAATCTTCTGAACAAGCAAAAATCTGAGGTTGGCACAATGTTTTTCACAAAATTTACAATCAGCAGATGGCAATGCAGAGGTCAAGCTCCCAGACAGAATATATCATGTACCTGAATAAATAATTTGTGTATAAATGATACTCTATGAAAACTAATTTTTGCTATTGAGATACCTACCTGACCTTGTGATGTTACTGTTACACTCTTTAAATTGTTGTCTGAATTGCATTATAAGGTAGTACTTGAAATCATATGTTGCTACTAAAGTCACATTTATATTGTTATACACATATGTTTAAAGGTCTAATGATTTTGAAAGCCTGAAGGCTGGGTTTTCTGTACTGCTGTATCCTTAAAAGTGTCTTATGACGGGAACATGACAGAAATCATATTCTTAAGAATTTAAGCTAAATTTACCTGGTTGTGGGATTTTGTCTGGTCGGTCTAGTGCCTTTCCTTGCATATTCCTTTTTCACTTATGTCTGGCTTCCTGCGTTTCACAGTGTCTCTTGAGAGGTGTTCCTTTACATTGTCCAAAAGCCTACATTTAACTGACATAAAATTAGCAAAGTGTTTTATACTACTTCCAGAGCTTAGTTTCAGTTCTCCCTTAAGCAAGAGGTCCTTTAAATTTCTTTAAATTAAGAGCATCACATACACTTATTATGCAAAAGTTTAATTGAACTCAGTAAATATCTTCTTACTAACCTTTTAGAACAAAAACAAATTAATGTTTTTCTAAAGTGGACCTCTTATGTACATTGAAAAAAATGCAGTAAAGTGATAATCTAAAATCAGTATGTAACCATAGAACCCACAGTGAGCTGTCACAGACATAATAATATAACACTAGTGGAAGATTTTTTAATGGAAATGTCAAATACAATTGTATTAATAGGAAGTTAGCTCCCTATGACAATGTAAGTCCTATTTCATTGTCAGTTGAGAGCTTAAAAGATTCTTTTCCTTTTATATATTATATGTTAATAAAGGAAATTAAAATATCAATCAAAACCTATGCTAAAATCATGTTAAAGGTTTTAAGGAACTAGGCAATGTAGGAAAATTCGCAGATAAGGCTGCCACAATATCCAGAGATTAAAAGCAGTGAAACAACCCCCAGGAATTGCTTGCCTTCCATGAATTGTCAGCTGATGATGAGTTGATAGCAAAGTGAAATATTTCTTCCCAGTGAGCTGAAGGTGTGATATTGACTTCTGAAGGTGCAAAGATAACTTGATTAGACTGAACTTATTCTGAATTTGCTTTCTAGTTTTAAAGAGATGATCTCCCCTTGAGTTAATGGAATACTAGTAAGCAGAACCTCATACATTATATTGTTTTTAACACCCAGGACATTCTCCAAAAGTAAAGCAGCATTTATGAATTAGTGCAACTACACTGATTTTAAAGATCACAAAATCTTCTTTGACCATTATGACAGAGAAGACAGTTTTGAAGATGGTGTTTACAGCTACCCTACTTACCGTTCTGGTAGTAATCTTATGACCTTGGTTTTGAAAAGGAAGTAAATACAGAATATGAAGAAGTGGGGGAATTTTTCTCAGTAACCAAAAAATAAATGATGCTGCATTCTTTCTCTCTGCAGTCACTTTGTGCTAGTCACATTCCTTCACTGAGCGAGAAAGTGTAAATAAACTGTAGGGTTCATATCCAGCAAAACAAGAAAAAAAGTTATTGACAGCTTGAAGATTACAAAAATTACTGGCTATGAAAGTCAAGTGTTTATGTAACTCAGAGGAAACCTGTTGCTAAAATGGCATTATACTCCAGTTCTAAAAAACTTTTTTGCAATACCACTGTCAGTAGCTACAACTTGTTCAAATGCAATTAATTATTATTTTCCTTTTTATAACATTCAAATAAGAAGAGCAAGATCCATCTCATGAAATAATAGGATGATTTATATTGTAATATTATATACACCAAGAGAAGCATAGAAGTTGTCATCAGGTTCTAATATTGCTGTTTCTGGCATTTGAAGATGACCTCCAATGGTTTAACATATGATATTTTTATGAGCATCTCTAGCTGGAAGCAGAGAAAATTTTTTAATATATGTCTCTCTCTGGCTTAGCTGAGAAGGTTTGGGACTTAGAATGGGTTTTTTGCTTTTTAATCTACACTTTTATTGTCTTTGAAGTTGTTGCACAATACTTACAAGCTGACATTTCAAATAACCTAACGGCAGTACAATAATCATTTGGTACTGGACATGCATTTCCATTGCTACCATCAATGCTTTTGAAGGATCTAGTTATTAGCATAGGCTGGAAATTATTAAAAAGACTGAAAATCATAGCTGTTGTAGCAAGAAGAGGGTCTGTCTGCAAGCAAGAGGGTTCCATGTAAATGTTATTTCTCTTGGCATATTTTACCTAGCACACACAACTTGTGTATCACTGACAAACCTAAGGTGGTAAAAAGCAATTGAGAAGTGAACAAAGGGGTCCAAGCTGTGTATTCGGTATCTTGACTTTCTGAATAGAAGGCAGTTTTTAACAATCGTATTTCCTCCACTGTTATATAAAATATGTGCAGATCACATTTTAAGCTCTAATAGAAGTAAGGAATCATTATCTTTTTTTTTTTTCTGAATCTTATGTCTTCATATCTATTCTCCAACTGAATTTAGCAATGATTATTGAAACAAAAGACTGGAGATCAGGATGCACTTGTAGCTACATCAGAAGTGAAATTCACAGTGAATTCAATTACTGTGGGAATATTTTTCCCCCATTTACAAATTTTGGTGAACCTGGTGCTCCTGAGACCTTAAGTGATAGCCTTAAAGAATGAAGTCTTCTATTTAACTACAAAATACTTATAACACAGAAGCAACAAAACGCGTGACGCATAATGATTGAAATGAATTTCTCTTCATCGCGGTACCTGCTAAGAGCAGTGAGAGAAAGCAGTAAGAAGGAACGTTTAACACAACAGCATATCGTGCTTAGTGTGGCTGAGTATAATTAGAGTCTGATGCAATGCATACTTTTAAGAGTTGTTAGCTTTTGTAAACCTTTCTTGTATAGAAAAGTGACTAGGGGGATACTTACCAGCAATTTTGCAGTTTATGTTTTATACGAGGAACATTTCAGCGTTGGATTGTCATAGACATTTAATCAAGTAAGTCAGTGGGGAAAGATCAAGAAAAGATTTTGATCTGAGATGTCAGGAAATTCTTCCAATCCCACTGTCTTAAAAATAAACACTAAATATTGTGAAAGCCTTTCTGTTGCTCCAAAGCAGATTCTCTAACGTTGCCAATAGTGTAAAATGTACAGCAGGTGGGGTACCGTTACAGGGAACCATGGTTCTCCTGCCACCCAACTTATCCTTATCTTTCATCTATTCCACCAGAATTATGTCTTGGCCGATAGTCATTTCTATGATTCATACCATAGTTTTATAATATTTTCTGATCATAATTTTTATCCATATACATTACAATTTGTATTTTTACTGACTTGTCTTCTAATCAGGTGTAATCTAGTGTAAAAATAGTAATGTATATGTTTTAGAATGAAAGCTCTCCAGAGGTGTCCGTCTTTCATGGAGCCTACATGATCAGTTTTGGGTGACTACCGCCAGTTATAGGACAAGTATAATTAGCAAAGATTAATCCAAACCTGTGGTGTTAATTGATGTGCAACAATGTGTTTCCTTTGAAACTTGAATCTCACATAGAAATGAAGTTTTGAAAGGAGTGATTCATATCGGTATAAACATATCCATATACGAGATCTTTAGTTAAGATATTATTAGAATATTTTACAGCTCTGTTTTTAAGGGTAATTTAATTATAGAGAAGATTTATCTCCTACCATTTATGATAATGTTCATATTTGAGTTTCACTGAGATTCTTTTAGGGTGTTTTTTCTTGGGATTTTTTTTTTCTTTCATATTGCTGCACATTTAGTTTGGACATAATGGTTCCGTATCATGCCATATATTGAAGTAGTAGCCTTCTGCTATTTTTTAAGCATTCTGAGGTTTTCCAAGAAAAAGATAAGAACAAGAAAAATATCTTACTATTGTATGATGGGTTTAATAGCTATATGACTTCCTGAATGTTTGAAGAACACAAAAATGTAAGTTCCAACCTGCTATACACAAGACGAATCTACGAAGATCTAGGTAGTGTCCTATGTTATCAGTTCAGAAATAGGAGATGACAAACAGCTGTGAAATCAAGCTGCTTAACAAGGCTAAGGGTAACCAAAATAAAAATAGTAGTTTCATATGAAAAATGCCACATGAATCATGAGTAGGTAGGCAAAAGTGACGCATTTCTAGATGTGCTTATTGGAAAAAAATATTTTGCAAACCGAAATTAAAAAAGGAAAAGATTTTTATGTTTTTTGTTTCTTGTTATTACCATATATATAAATGAAACTTAATATGAAGTAACTTGAAAACAACTGAAAACCAACAACAAAAAACCCATAAAAAGAACATACCCCAGAATCAAACCATTTGGAAACAAAACCACAACACCATTCTGTAATGCACCAAAGGTGAACGAATCCAGTGGCATCATACTGAAGTTTCAGGGGAATGCTCAGTTCAAACTAGAATACAGTAAAACATATGCTGGAGATTATTAGAAAAAAACATTCACCCTCAGAGAAGTGTTCTTTTCTTTCACCATTTTCAGAATATGGCTCACATATGCTCGGTTTATGCTGATTTACAGGATAGGGTTTTTCAGGAACAGCAGTCCTGCCACAGTGATGATTCAGCTGTCAGAAATGTTTGCACTATGTGGTGGAAGGGATGTGGTCAAGGCTGCATAGAAATGCAGTGATTAGGATCACACTTTTTGTATTTTCCAGAGAAGGAGAAACTGTACAGTCAAGCCACAGTTTCCATCTTCATTTTCCTCTATGGCAAAATCCTGAAGAAAATGTGGCTAGTGTTTATCTTTCACTCTGGGACTACTATCTGGAATGTAGGAGATAGATACATAGTTTGTGCTGGATATGATTCTGTATTTCAAGATAGTCTATAAGGAGACACAAAAGGATGCAAGGAGGAAGTCTCAACTCATTTCATACACTAAGCTCTGTCTTCACATTTCTTCTTCAGAAGAAAAAAGTTTTTATATTCTTGTCTACCTTTAGCATCAATTAGTGGTTAAACATGCTAAAATTGTAACAACACATGCATGAGCTCACCTCTGACTGAATACATTTGTTCGGCAAGCTGCCTTCACATCCTTTGCAGTCACATTTTTTCTATGCTTTAAGTGTTTTTAGTTCTGCATGGAGAACATTTATGTACAAAGATATCCTTGTAAAATGGATAGTGCTCTCTTCTGTTTTTATTCCTTTAAAACACACTAAATATAAATATGTAAAAAACAGAAGTAAAAAGTCACAAGGAGAAAAGAAAGCAAGTTAAAAATACTTCAGCAGCAAAGAAGATATTCAGTCAGCAAAGTGGAAGTCATACTTCTTGTCATACGTCACTTTGAATCTTTGGAGAATACTCAGATACCATCATGATGGGCATTAGTGTAAGAATAGGAATATAATTGCTGTTAAAATGCAACAGTGTGTGCAGGACTCCATTTCACTTACATAAGGAACTATGGAAAAACTTATTAGCAATTTCTGGGGTGATAAGGAGGTAAGAGAAAAGAGGAGAAAACTCTGTTTCTGTCAGTCAGGATTGTAGTTGTTCTAGGGAACTGGGCAAAGACGGACATATTGTTCTCATTGCTATTTGTAAATACATAATTATTCAATCTTTATATTGCAGTTGTTGGTGATATCCAAGTAATTAAATAGTGTTAGCATCTGAGAAAATCAGAGTATCCAAGAGCATACTGGTTAAACAGTTAGAAGAAGATTTTAGTGCACAGATCTAGGACCCGATACAGGTAAAATGTATAATGAAAGCATATAATCATACACTATGGATCCAAAACAAAGTAATTGCCATCACATATGTAAATCATAGCTTTCTTCATGTGATTTTTTATATATTCATATGGACTGCATGCAATTAGTGAAAGCCATATACTTTACATGTTGGTTTGAAAGAATGTATTAGTCTGAAATTGAGTCACTGCACCTGGTGCATTTACACTTCACAAGGCAGCATTTACAGGAAAAACTGCAAACTTTATCTAGGCCACTGTCAGGGAATGATGAATGAGGCCAGTGGTGGTGTAACCCCAATTCTTTTCCCATGGGTGCGATTGGCTCCCTTGGAAACATTTGCTAGCTGGCTTCAGAATATGCAAGGTTTTCTACCGAATATCTGTGAACTAAAAGCTTTTACAGGGCTTCTGAAATGTTTTCTTGTCAATCAGGAGGGAACGGTGTATGCAGAGGTGTACTGTTTTCAACAAGCTATATAGTACTATGTGTCATTAATAGAGGTAGAAAGGGTTGTTTGTTCACGTATGAACATGTACAGATTCACTCACCTATCAACTGTAAAAACTAGCACTTCCATTACAGTAAATCAGAAATTTGGCATTTGAATAATTTTTAAGCAGTCTGTTATACTGCCTCTCATGACTTTTTGAAATACCAACTTTATGCTGGAATCAACGGAGTTATGGTAAAAATCACAGAGAGTAACTRATACAGCAAATTTCCTGCAACGTTACCCAGTGTACATTTTTCTCAGCTGTGAAAAGTAGCAATTAACTGTCCCATTTTCTATTTGATTTGTGAGTTCCCTTTTGATACCAAGAGGCTGTATTTGTKCAGTGGTATAAATGGACTACAGACTAATGTGAAATTAAGGTTCAGTTTGCATTTTGCCAATAGTCAGATCAGAGTTTAAAAGAAGTAATAGGTGAGATTTTAGGATCTTAGGACCTTAAATATAAAGGTCCTTTGTTGTGCTGATTTCAGATCAGTGTAATTCTCTCAGTGAAATGGGTGTTTATCTCCAGAACAATCAAGGAGATAAAGGACTGCCTTCTCTGACAAGTCCTATGCTGGACTACTGTATTTCATGTTCATACAATTTACTTCCACATAATGTCTTTAAAAAGCATCACTGGTGTATTTAAACATAAGGAAAATATGTAATATAGGTCTATGTTTGTGTATAGCAAACACATCTAAATTCTTGTGATACTCAACTTTGTATTTACCAATGAATACCAATGCTCCCTAACTGTGCTCTACTGCTAGGAATGTTTCTGTCATTGCCAAAACCATAGCTTTACAAGAAGAAAACAAATCAGATGATAAAAAATTAATGCATTCATTACAGTGGCCTTTTTTTCTCCCTACTGAAGAAATCCAGCACCTGTTAATAGTACTTAGACAAAGAGGAAGAGGGAGAGAAAATGTAATTTCACTCTACTATCCATTAGCTGCAGTTTTTAAATCATCAGCAGAAAGATGACAGTATCCTTTGATTTCCTCCATGTCTACGGAGGAAACATAAGAAATTTACAGTGAAATCAATATCTCTGATTATATGGTGATAATCCTGTTTTAAAAAAGGAGCTACCCTTATCTTCTTGGCTCCAAATAAGAAAAAAAAACCACCCAACAATACAAACAAAACCCAATCAAACACAATATGAACGTCAAAAGCCATAAGAAAACAAGGACTGATTTTTAACAGGCTGGAAAAGGGCAAAAGTAAGTTGCTCTAAAGTTATATCAAAAGGCACATGGCGTTTTAGTTCCCACCTCCTTATTTTGTAAAATGTTTGCATTGTGGAAAAGAATGAAAAAATAAGAAAGAGAAGAAAGAAGGTAGAGATGGCTGACTGGAGGCCTGGGCTAGGCGCTGTGTTTCTGAAGCCCTTCTGGCTTATTTTGCCCATTAATGACACGCACTCTCTATCCAGATCGCAGCTGATCTTCAGCAGTTAAAAAAATCTCATACTCTGGTAGTCTCATACTCTGTAATGCACGAGGCCAAGTGTGATCTCGCTGTTACCAGTATCAGCAGATTTAGATCTTAAATGCAAGAAGTACACTGAAGTCTTACTTTCCATGGCAGAGTAACAAAAGGTAGCAGCATCCTTTAGTGATGCTCAAAACCACATCTTCCCACCAACCTTTAGTAAATTCTGCTCTGCTAATAAGGGTATATTCAAAATCATTAACAACTTTGTTCCTCAACTCCCGTTCTGTCAGTCTTATTTTCTTTTCTGAAAATGTAATAACGTGCCCTACACTTTCTTTACAGGAAGTTTTTATGTCTTGGCAATGTCAAGACGCTTTTTCTTGTTTCCCCTCAAAATAGCATAGGGGTTTGCTTCATCATCCAGTCTCTTCAAAATTCTATCACTGGGAAATGTTTGCCTTTGGTTTCAGCCTCCTCACTTTTTACTCAGTTCTGAGGACATTTAGTGATGCTAAATACTGATAGCAAATAGATTCCCTTTTTACTCTATAAAAAAAAAAATGTTGCTTATGTTCTCTGTTCATGTGCTGTTTCTCCTAAGAGTGTGCCCACACTTTCGTGCTGTCTGTTTGTATAGGCGTGTGCATATATGCAGTGTACAGTCAGACAGAAAGCACAGAACTAAAAGACCTTGTTCAACCAAATTAGTGAGATTATTTTTTCATGTATGCTAATATTCCCCAGACTCTTGTCATATTACTTCCATCAGTATACAATTTGCTTGATATACAATTTCAACAACAAGCATTGTAAAAGTTTCAGGAAACATTTAGTAATCTAGTGTATTCCATACATAGAGGAGATTATATTTAAACTTTCACAAGTCAGTCTGGTGTCTGATGGTATGACTTGCTTGACCCTATATTTATGCTGTTAAACCTAGCCTGTCGTGGTTTAACYCCAGCCAGCAACTAAGCCCCACACAGCCACTCATTCACTCCCTCCTGGTGTGAGTGAAAGGGTAAAAGTCAGAAAACTCATGGGCTGAGATAAAGACAGTTTAATAGGTAAAGCGAAAGCCACGCACGCAAGCAAAGCAAAACAAGGAATTCATTCACTCCTTCCCATCGGCAGGCAGGTGTTCAGCCATCTCCAGGAAAGCAGGGCTCCATCACGTGTAAAGGTTACTTGGGAAGACAAACGCCCCTCCTTCTTCTTCCCCCAGCTTTATATACTGAGCATGACATCATATGGTATGGAATACCCTGTTGGACAGCTACGTTAGCTGTCCCAGCTATGCTTCCTCCCAGCTTCTTGGGCACCTGGCAGAGCACGGGAAGCCGAAAAGTCCTTGACTAATGTAAACACTACTTAGCAACAACTAAAACTACAAGAAGGACATTGAGGTGCTGGAGCGTGTCCAGAAAAGGGCAACGAAGCTGGTGAAGGGTCTGGAGAGCAAGTCTTATGAGGAGTGACTGAGGGAACTGGGACTGTTTAGTCTGGAGAAGAGGAGGCTCAGGGGAGACCTTATTGCGCTCTACAGCTACCTGAAAGGAGGTTGTAGTGAGGTGGACACAGCTGGCTCATCTTCCCAGGCCTACCCAGAACCTCCCTCCCTCCCTCTTTGCCAGTCATATCACTCCACAGTGCACGTCCCTACCTCAAGTACCTGGACACCTTTCAACAGATGAAGTTTGGTTGTTCCTACCACAATGGCTTGATTCCACACCAACTGCAACTTCAGTTTGTGAGGCTCCATAGTACGTATATGTATTTAACCTTCTGTGCTTACTATACTTACATGTGCTTGTGTGCATTTACATTTTACGTGAACATTTTGTGGCTATGATGTCTTAAGGACTAATAATACAGACCTCTTTATAAAACCTAGAGGAGACTTCATTAGATTAGAAAACTAGCTGGATTTGGTAATCTATTTCCCATCTCTAAGTTTGTAGTTACAGATCCTGGTAGATAGTGTTTGTTTTCAGTAGACTCATATGCATTAAAACAATCCATAGAACAGACAGTATCCATTCTGCTGTTATTGAACAATTTGGAAATATTAGCTCTTCATTTTCCAAAGCCGTACTTAGATAAGACATAATAACTTGGAATGAAAATAAGGGGACTACTCAATGAAAAAATGAACCACTGAAGCAGACCTGCTAATTTTGTTTAAGAGAAAGAGACAAGAAATCTGATTATTAAAAGGCAAAGTGAAATCTTCACCATTTCCTGCAGCTACAAGTTTATGTTCTCCTTTGTTGGGAATGGGGACCTGTAAGAGCACCCTGTTTTGCCTCACAAAAGTTTCTCAATCATCAATGACAAAAATATTACAATAAAGGGTCAGGGCAGAATCGAGTGTTTCCATCTGGAAGAAATCTCATTATGTAGGTCTGTCTGCAAAAGGACCTTCTACAACTTCACCAGCAGCACTGGCTACATGTATGTAAAGAAAAATTCCCTCCTCTACTACATCTCTTCCTTTGCTGCAGGAGATGAAATCTTAAGCTTTAAACATTGACATGTACTCATCATACGAATGTACTGTGCTTGGAACAGCACGTGCCCTAGGAAATTTTCTTGCAGGTAGCATAGCTGTTCCTGATCTCGCCTTTGTAACCTGGGACACAAAAGTTATGGTGCAGTTGATTAATCTGCAGGGTTTAGAGCCTCTCTTATGCACAGCTTTGTAGCCCTGAATGACACCAAAAGCCACTAGATCTGGCCAAGGTAGACCTTTTCGGGGAAATCACAGCTGTGAACTCAGAAAACTGGCCAGCACTCTTCCTGCCTATGGAGTAATGGTGACATGTAGAGCACTTTGAATGACCAAAGACAGCCAAGTTTCAGAGTCTTCATCTAAAGAGTCTTCAGTTTCATGAGGATTTCTGCAACTTAAAGGTTTAGGGAACACTCTATATTTCTTTCATGGGTACTGTAGCCAATTTGTGTTGGCCAGTAAATCAAGAAACTTCCAACAGTTCTCTCTCATTCCCACCTGTTTTATTTTCCAGCACTGAGATCATGTACCAGTAAAACCGCTCGCCCACCAAATCTGAACAAGTACAGTTGTTTGCTTGGTTTTTTTTCCTGAGACAACTCAGTGAAAATATACTGAATGTTTTTAGACACACATAATAATGAGTAAATGTAGAAATTAATTACATGATCTTTCTGAATAGGATACTAGCAGATTAAAACATAATTATGAAGTCAAATATAATTTTCAGTATATAGATCAAGTTTTAATTGCTAGACTAATTACAGAAAGACAAGAGACCTTTGAAATTATTTGACTGAACAATTTATCAAATGTGRGGTTTGTATTTTTCCTCTGCTCTCCCTGTTCTTTTGCAAGTAATACCAGTCTTCACATAGTCATGTAATAAAAGCTTTTTATTTAGTCACTTAGAAGTTTAACTTCTTGGATAAGACCAATGAACCATTGCATTAATATGCTAATTGGTACTTTAAGGGGTCTGGAAATGATTAAAGTCTTAAAATATTTATTGCTGTTTTGCTTTCAGCCAATGTAGGAAGTGAGCACACAGCCTAAGTTTAAGGATTTGTTTGTGAAAAGATTCTAAAATGGAAAGAACTTTTAATAGTATTAAGAAAAATATTTCTGATTTGGATATCTCAGCCCCTTGGATATTTTTGACTGAAATAAGACATTCCCTGTTGAATATAATTTCATTCTTTTGGGATGTTTTTGCTAATTAAGCCAGCTGAAATGTGAGACAGTATCATTCAGCAGCTCAGACTTTTTCTCCAACTATGAAAAATAATACAGAATGTTAAGGAATGACAAGATCTATTCTAATGACAGACTTTTCCATCAGTCCAGGAATGAGGGTCTATGGCGGCTCTGCTACGACTCATGAACATCGTAGAGTATCAACATGAAACATTATACAGAAGGGTTTATATTTAAATTACAGAGATAAGTTTGAACATAAAATATTTTACAGCTACAGGAAAAGTAGCTGCCTTATGAAAATCAGGATTAAATTGAGTTTTGAATTTCTTAAAAAAGTGAAAATCAGATTTTATTTTCTGATATTATATTTTCAATAATCTGCGACTTAATGGTATGTTCTCTAAAACAGGAAATAAGTATTTAAAATAGGCACTGTAGGATTCATTCTTATTAAAAGGTACAGTATAAGGCCCCCTAATCTGGTTACATAAAACCGTCCCTACAGAACTGTGTGCTTTCTGAACCTGTTTGAAATAGTACACATAGTATACAAGGAGCATGCTGCAGCTTTTTGTGAAGGTGGTTTGCGGGAGGAGGGAGGGAGGAAGAGGTGTGGTGATTTTCAGATTACAAAGATTACAAAGATTACAAGAGACAGATGTTGACTATGATAAGGAGATGATGACGTATATATGATTAATATATCACTAAGTATGTTTTGGGACAGTTCTGTATGACCTCTTTATTCAGATTAAAAGTATGTTCTTTAAATAACAGTAGGCTTTTAATTTAATCAGCATTTGCCTTTATACTGCCAGGACTCAAATGGAAATGTCATGGCCATTTATGTTGATGAGACCTTGCAGCTACTATATCATTCTTGTTAAGGACAATAAATGACTACATATTTGACCTTTCCTGTTATATCCAGTTAAACTGTAGATTGAAAAATTACAGGAACTGTAAATGTTGTCATAATGTGCTTTGCCGATACAGATCAAATCCTATTTTGTGAATATCCACTTCATTGTTATTCTTGAATACTATCACTTGTTGTTCACATGGAATCATAGCCCACCCTGCTTTCACGAGACTAAATTTAAATGTGTATGAAATATATTTTAACATAAATGCTGCATACCAATTCTGAATGAAGCCATATATTAGAATTTTGATATCACAATACCGGATTGTTCATAAACCCAGCAGAAGTTCCATGCCTTGGAAATTAAATTCCATGCCTGCAAATTAAAGCCTTGAGTTTTATTGAAACACAACATAAAAAGAAATCCAAAATACATGTTTTCCATCAAACTTCACCTTACCTCAAAACGCGTATAAAAGCATGTTTAAAAGCATGTTGTACATGACTACATTTTGGGATTTTTTTTTTTTTCTTATTCAAGGATCATTCAAAATCTGTCTTGATAAACAGGAAAAGTCCAGTCAGCCTTGTTATATGTTCTGTGAGTTGTATCATGTGATATTGATACATAATGCAAGCAAGAACACTACTTTTTAGAGGCAAAACATACTGATAGAGCTCTGGTGCTCTAGTGGAAGGCAGCTATGCATGCACCTCTATTACAATGCAGCCTGCTTTTAAAAACCTGAATAACAGCTTCTGCAGTCTTGCAATGAATCACTACCCTGGACTGGATGGAGGTGTCTAAAGGTAAATGCAAACATTTGAATTAAGTGTCTAAATTATGTCATAGTTAATGAAAATCTAGCATCAATTCAGTTATCTAACCACAAGATCCAATGCCACATGATCTGTCCTCTGATACCCACTCTCACACCAGATATGTCTCCATGGTGTTTTTATAGATCTTGCATTATATCTACTAGTCCCATGTGACTATTGTGGGTATGGCAGGGTTTCTCATATGGCATTGGAAGCCTGTGTGCTGCCGTTACAATCAAGAGAGTGACTCATCTACTTGATAATGGGAGAAATGAGCCCTGGAAATACTTCTAAAATCAATGGCAGGAGATGGGTAACATACATGGCAAACCTACACACGGGCCTACATTCTGGACAGATAAAATTTGAGGAGGTGTAGCCTATCCCTTTTGCTTTTTTCTCTGCCTCAAACATCTTCATAACAGTAGACAACATGCCATTGACTTAATCACTTGTTTCCCACCTCATGTTATAGAAAACATTATGATTCTTGAAAGAATTGAGTTCACATCAAGTGAAATTTTTGTACAATGGAAATTTTTTTTTAATCACTATCGAATTCCTTTGATAATAAAAAAAAAAGATGCTTATGCAAATCACTTTCACTTTATACCTGCTTTCATTTGTGTGCCTTTCATTTGTAACCCTAATACAGATAAATAAACACTTCAATCATGATGCACTGTTGTGAAATTCCAATTAGAAAAAAAAGTCAAAGGGAATTTAAAGTTGGACCACTGATCATAAGACATTTAGCTACTGAGAATACAAACAGAATGGTCACAAAGAGAGAGAAGGGGACAAATCACTTTTCTGAGCTAAGAGTTTCCCTTTTTCTGATCTAAGAGTTCCCAGAGGTAAGAACAGAGGGGAGGTTTTCCCTGGCCTTTCTGCAAATAAAGATATTACTTTATGTGATAGAACATGCAATTTTAGCACTCAATCTATTTTTGCAAAATAGAGTCTTCTGCAAGTCTTCTGGGCTTCTTTTTCTCTTGAGATGATGTACAAAGTCACTGTGGGTGAACAGACTGTCAAGTGACTGTGTATCTGATAAATTAAAGTATAGGAAAATAGACTTAGTCTTGAATTATCTGCATAAATTTAATAAAGTTTTCAAAAGAGACCAGAAAATATACTAGAAGTAATTGAAGCCTTTAAACAGTCTTATAATGAAGTTCATGCAGGCCTTAATTATACAATCCTTCTGTGAGTATTTCCAGGCTAAATACCCACTACAGTAGGGTTTTTTTTTTTAATGTAATGACATCTGGAAGAAAAATCTTTTTAATAAAATATAAAAGCATGAGTTTATGAATTTCAATTCATTTCTACTTGTCAAAATTATTTTATGTTATTTATTCTGAGAAAATAGTCTTCCTAATTGCTCTGATGTATAGACTTTACAGTAGGTTTTAAGAGCACAGACCTCTCTGTAAATCTGCTTATACAGATTGCTCAGTTCAAATTAAATTTGGGATTGTGTATTATAGAGAAAACTTCGGTGGTTTTGTCAAAATACAATAGAACAGATGCAAGTTAGATACAGACCTACTGTAAATCATTAAAATATTCTCTAAAAAGATGAAGAATACTATATAAGTCTATCAGCAGTTTGAACTGAAGCTATTCCTTTTAAAAGGTCTCATTATAACAACATCTTTCATTTTATTACTGTTTACGAAGTTTAGCTTTTCATTTACTGAGGGGAATCTTATCCTTTCTTTCCTCCCATGCTTTTGAGTTGTGATAGACATGAGCATGAGTATGTGTCCTAGTGAGAAAAAGTGATTATCTGCATGAATAAGAGATAGGTCAGGCTTAGCATAGTAATGGCTGGCTTGTGTATGTTGTATCTGTATAGATGCAGAGTGCATACATACCTTTATAATAATGAAGTGAAGAGCAAAGCAGAGTAGCTACTCCCTTTCCCCTTACTCAAACCATGCCCTTTCCCCCTTCTGTGGCACCATTCTATCTGACCCTCTACCCTCCATCTATCCACAGCTAAGCTTTCTAGAGCTATACTAGAATTATACCAATCGATGGCTTCATAATAACAGAGGAATCATTCTTTCTCCCTTTTGGTTAACTTTCTTCAGACAGATCTTGACTCACGGCAATATGAATTTTCCAGCTGAAGAACTTCCAGTTGAAAACGTGTTCTCTCAATCATTTCCAAGMTGAAATAAATATGGGAAAAATAAAAATATAGGACTACAATGTGGAAGTTTTTAGTTTAAGACCATAGAAAGCTTTGGTGAACACAGACTGTATCATCTGAAATATTCGTCTGTTGCTAGGTTTCGGTGCAGTAGGCTCTTTTGCTATGCTTGTCACTAAGCTTTCTTCTGCCATACAATTAACCATGGAGCAGGGAACTGCAAAGTAGCACTGACTTAACTTGTTCCACAACTGGAAGCAATATAGTCGTGCTGGTATAGAACTGAATCCGAACACATCAAAACTCCTTCTAGGCAGCAAAGTTAATTAGGACCACACTAATGAATTTAGGCTGCTTTTGGGACCTCAGGTGTTTTTTTGACCTGGTGCTGCACCAACTTTATATAATCTGTCACCTTTAGGGATGTTTTGCATGCTTCTATGCCATGCTCCACTGAAAAATACAGTTATGCTAAAGAAAACTGTATGAATTGGGTGCTCACAAATATATTTGTCATAGATTARAATATCAATGCGTGATGAAATATTGCTTTAAGAAGAGTAACAAGGGCTCCCTCTGTTCATTAAATAAGACATGAAACGTTTTTGGCTGATTTATGCAGTTCTCTAGAATAATATCCAGATGTGTAAATGTGTTTGTGCACAAATTGTGGGTGAATTCATGGAACTGAACAGAGATATCTAAAATATAGATGTCTTCATCTGAGTTAATGATACTTACTTCCACTTATAATCAGTGGAGAACAACAGAACTTCTAGGGTATGATTCACTGCATCCTAAAATAGACTTCTAAATCTGACTATAGGATTACAGTGCCTGTTTCTCCCCATCGACTATACAAGGATCCTGCAGTGACTAGCACAGATATAAACTACATTGCAGATATCTTAGGTCAGAAATCCCATGCTAAATGACCAAAATAAATTCTCTTAGCACATGTTATAAGGATCTGAGTTTCCCTGGAAATACCATGATAATGAATAATCAGTGTAGGCAGTAAAATACCTAATTAACTCTATAATGATAACATCCCTACTGTATGTTTGTCAAAGTGCTTGTGAAAATGATAAATACGCTTAACATTTTCTTAAAATATATGGTAGGTTTTCTTCAAATTGTATTAAGAAGTTTCAAAGCAAAATGGCTGTACCACATTGTGTCAACGTGGTATTGCTTTCAAAAAATTCCAGTGGGTCAGCTCGGGTGAATCTGAGTGCCTACAATGATAATATTAAAAATAATATTAAAAAGTAATAATAGATAAGAAAATTAGAGGAATTGTTATAAAAATGTGTGGTAATGGACTGTGCAATTTTTATATTTATCTGCTAAGTGTCTGGACCAAAGGATGGCTTCTCTGTTAGCAAAGAGAGATTTCTGGCTGTACTAAAGCAACCTAGCACTAGGCCATTTCCTATTATTTTTTTCATTTTTTGTCTCTCACATACCTTTCTAGTGTTGAAGTACTTGATTCAGGGGATCATCTTTATGAATAACAGCACATTTTTATCAGAAGAGACCAAGGAAGATTCTTCCCAAATTACCTAATAGTGTTTATGCATGTACTGATCATTTTTCCAGTATGCAGAATTATCTGACTTGAAGGTATTGTTCCAAATTCGTGGGAGAATGAGGTTTTGGAAGAAAACCTGAGATCTACAGTCTCAATGCCAAACACCTGTTTCTGGTCCTAAATATCGTGGGACAGTATATATAAATACATAAGTATACATAAATATAAACTGTCCTGTAAGAAAATGTGCTGCCCTGGTAGAGGGCTAGGCAGCCATTGTGTGGGGAGCATTTAAGGGTATTGCTTAGACCTAATGATAGCAGTCCCCAACCCTAACAGATGCCTAGAAGTTTGAAGTCTGAACTTCAGCTAATGACTGTAAGTTTTAAGGTAGGCATCTCTAAAAGCCTTGCACCTTTTGGACCCTTATTTTAGGAGAAATTAATTTCCTTTTAGATCGATCTGTTTGTCTTCAGAGACTGTGAGGAGACTTTAGGTTACTAGTTCAGTTTTAAGTGGTCAGCTTACATGTCCCCATATGTTGCAGACAGCATGCCCAAAGCGGAATTCAGGTGCCTAAAGGCCACTCAAATCAGCGGGAGTCAGGTCCAGACTAATTTTCAGATGCATTATCACTTTCCTCTCCAAAACTGATGCCAAGAACAAAGTGATCAGACTGATAGCAGTCAGGGTTATAAATTAGCTAGAACAGTGGATGGGCTACCCCTTGAAGCTATTGTTGATATTAGAGTTTCTTCTGCTCCTCCAGCATAGCATGGAGGCCTTATTCTTTCTTTCTCCTGTTCTGTGCCCTTTTCAAGCTTAGAATTATCTACCTACATCTTGCTGTGAGCTATTTTTCTTTTGTTGTGCTGAGTGTAGTTATCATCATTTCCTGGGATCCTTTTCTGTGAAGGAAAACTACATTACTATTCAATAGACAGTCCAGTAGTGATTTTGTACTCTTGAATTTAAATATGTTGATATCTTATATCACTCTCTGTCATGAGAATTTTTTGGTAGATAAAGCATAAATTGGAGTTTTAAACATTGCTCAACATACTGGTGAAATCATTAACACTGAAAATACAAACAAGCTGTCTTTCTGGTGAATGTAAATCTCAGGGACTTGAACTAAAACTATGACATGTTATCATAATTATTGCATAAAAGGGAAAAAGGATAATAATGATGATAAAAGAACCCTCTGGAATAAATGATAGCTGAAATTATTTTAATCTCTGATGTTAAGTATTCTCTCAAACCCCCTTTTTAACACCCTTCTTCATAAATCCTATACACCAGGTTGGTGCAGTGAGGCAAGAGCATTTTTTGAAAAGAAAAAAACCCTTCTGTTGTAATTGATAATGTAATAAACAGTGACAGAGTTTGTCTCTTACTCTTGTCCAATCTCAAGATATAATATTTATATTGCTTAGTGCCCAAGCAATAGGCATGTCAGTTCAGTGAATCTTCAGCAGAAATCAATAGCTGCTTATGTACACAGAGGTAAATATAAAGTGGTTACATATAAATAAACTGAGCACTAGGAATTATATGGTTGCTGGCTGCTTTTATTGTAGACAGAGCTGACACTGATGCTAAAGCTTCCTATTACAATCAGTGTTTTCAGTAGGTTGAGTAGCTGCGAGACATCAACCAATATTTGGTTTCTGCCAAAGGCAGATATTAGTCTTTTAAAACTTTTATTCAGCTTTATTTATGGCACTTTCTAAGCCTTACATTCTTGAATTTGAAGTATTACTCTTCTTAAAAGAAGGTTGGAGGTTTTCTCATTTCATATAGAAGCATAATTCAATAAGCAGGAAAATGCCTTGTTAGAGATAGCTATCAAAATATATGCAGTGTTTACTATGCACTTTTCTACTGCAATACCTAGAAGACTCGCACACTTGGTTTCAAAAGAAAAAAAATGTAAAAATATTGTTATAAAGAAATTTGTAGTGTCAGAATATTTTGCTGTATTTTTTGGATTATTTCATGAAGATTTGTGTAGTAGCATTATTAAGACATTGAATCAAATGGAAAATTTTCACTTTTCTTACTAAAACCACTTACTATACTTTGCCCCTCTCTTGCACTCTCTCTTTAAATGCTTATCTTCAGTATATAGATTCCATAGACTTATTAAGATTTTCCTCCATGTATCAGGCTCTATCCTTGCAGCTTGAAAGGATGACTTTGCAAGTGCCATGCTGCATTGCTTCTACCACTCACAGCTTTGCAAACCTCCTTCTCTCATATAGCGTTTTCATTATTTATTGTAGCTGATATATCACTGCATAATGATACAGTAATAGAAATGCATATATAGGAAGATCTTTTTGCCTGGCAAGCGATGGAAATATTGAAGGAAGTAAGGCTTGCCTTTTGTGTTGGAATAAAATCCCTTACTGCTTCACAAAAACTTCTGTAATTGTCATATGTGGTAGCATTTGAGGGGTAAGAAGATATTTCATCTGGATACGTTATCAAAGGGACTTTGCTGATATTGTAAGTGAAAAGGAAGGGAAAATTACAGTGAAATACTAGAAATGCTAAATTTCTTCTGAGAAATATAAAATCAGCTTACTCATCTAATGATACTTGTGGTTAACCTTGGAAAGAGAAATAAATTAACAAATACCAAATGATTCTGTAAACTGAAATGTCCCAGAAATAAATACTTTCTTGTGGATAGATCTCATTCTTTTAATAGGAAGGGGGAAACAGCTAATTCTGTGGTATAGAGATGCCTTTTCTGCCTAAGTGGCCAGAGTACTGTGTTCCTCTCATTAACTCTTACCACTGTTCAGACATACTGCCTGCACAAGGCACAGAACATCAGGTAACCTATTTTCCAAATTTTATTTGTTCTTTTGTCGTTGTTGTGATATCCTGCCTGATTTCAGTGGTCATAGTAAATACTGATTTTTTTAGGGAATGAAGGAGAAATCCAACAAACAGATTATCTTCTTATACCAACCACAGGCAAGGCAGACTAAAATATGAAGTGGTTTATGGACCACTAAATTGAAACTGTCTTGGTTAAAATACAATCAAATGACAGTGCACAGGCGTGCTTTATTTTAGTTCATTTCCAGTCTGTCAGGAAAAATTGGGGATATCAGTCCTCCTCTCTGTTTGATTATTCTATTATCGAAAGAATGGGGAGTGCCAGAAACATACATGTTGATTTAGTGTTGCGCTGATGAAACCATTCTGTTTGTGTGATGTGTCATTTTTCATTGCTTTCTTATCAAGGTGTTTCAGCTGCACCCAACCCAGGTCTTGTAATTGCTTCGGTTGCTTGTGGCAAAGTTATGTCAATGTCAATCGCTAAATAACTTTTGACTGCTTCATGTTGGATCTGTTAGAAAAGAAAGACGGTGCAGGATGGACTTTTACATACTGATGGTGTGTCACCCCGGATTGCAAAAGAAGGCTTTCTACCAAAGAGTGTGGCTGCTAGTAAATATATTAAATGTAAAGTATTAAACATGAAACCCTGATATAGGGTTTAGAGGAGTGAAAAAATACATTTAGATTAAAAAGAACTATAAAGCCATGAAGGGATTGGATGACACATTCATAAAATATCAAGTAGAAAGCTAAAGGCAAACCTTGTTATCCATACTAGGTAAAGCTCCTGGATTTCAGCAAAAGATATGTCCCCAGCTGAGACTCAGTGGACACGCAATGCTCACCCAAAGGCAGAGACAACATCCATTTGGGTACTGTCCACAGCCATTCCCTCATTCCGTTGAAATGAGGTGGCRGTGCGACAGGGAAGGGCTGTGCATCAGTGGTAATTAGCAGTTACTGGAATGTGGAAGCTTGTTCCTCCTGCTGAGTTGACAGCTGCTGAAGCAGATTCAGGAAGACACCGCGATTTTTCCCGATGCCCATTAGGTACAGGAAGCGAGAATTTCAGATTCTTGTATCAGCCCTACATTATTTTAATATCATATATCAAAATGAAAATGGAGTAAGTCTGAAAATGAAATGTGCCACGTGTCAGACAAATCAAAGCAATATAGTATTTCTCTCTTGAAATAGTCATGTTAACTATTTAACTTACTACAACTACAGGGTCATATGTGTACATGTAAAATGTAAGAGAGAGACAGGCACAACTAGCTCTTTTGCTGTGTTACAAGTTTGGAACAAAAAGTTGACCATCAATTCTCAAATTACATTTTTCAGTTACTCTATGTCAGAAAACCAACTGGAACATATTTCTAAAAATAATACCACTTTTTTACCACTCTGAATTTTTCATATCTATGACATTCACAAACTGCTATAGCTTAGGTAAGACCAYGCTCACCTTAAAGTGATTATGTTTAGGAGCCAAGAAGCTCTGACATGCCAGGAACTGGGATCTCAGGCTGTTGTGAAGACATGCAGTAGAAGCAGGTATGGGAAATCTGGGGGAAAAAGATAGGAAAAAAAGGAAGGGGCAACAGCAGACTGGTTTTCAATATCTGCCTTTGCTTTGAAGATATGCTTTGGAAGTACCTTGGGTGCTCTGAAGTCAGAATAGGGTCCAAGCCAGAAAAAGAAACAGATTTATTGACATGACCACCATTGGTGTGACCATCTAGCACCAATCAGTGACCTTTGCCTGTAACCATCCAGACTTTCTCTACATCCTGGTTTTGGCACACTTTAGGAATGCAAGCCACTCAGTCTTTGTTTCAGAGAACCTGAGGACCATGAAAGATGAATCACTGAGTTTCCAGGCTGATTGCAAAATAAAAATAATAAACAGATATTACCATAGGATTTCTAGGTGGCTTTGCACCCTTGCTTGGACAGGAGTGAGCTCCTACATGATGGAACCTACGTAGGCTTCCTGAATACTACTCATCCGTGTTTTCTTCACATCCACTGGGAGACATTACATTTACAAAATAGCTTTTGTGTCCTTATACTTACTGTGAACTTTGGAACTGATTAAAGCAATATGACTCACAAATACATGCAAGTGAGATCACAGCTAATATTCAAGGAGGAATAGAAAATGGTTTCCACTACACAGACAGGACAACACGTTCTAGTAGAAGCAATATTTCTTGGCTCTATTGCTTTCTCTGAGGCTGAAATCACTACAGACATTTAGTTTTGCAGAATCTGGTCATTAACTCAAAAATAATGTGTTTCTTACACACACACACACACACACACAAAGAAAGCACTACAATAGAGTTTGCCTCCTACTGCTTGCCTGTCTTCTGAGGGAAGCAATTATGAATGTCTTGTACCTACTCGAACAGGCTCTATAATGCATGCTTTGATGGCAGGTGCAAGAGCTCTTGTGGTGCTACCTGGGGGAGAATACTTCCTATTACACAGATTTTCTTTCAGTCAGGCAAGGAACAGTAAAGATACAGAAGATAAATTCTTCAAGATATGGTACCTATGTGAAGATGTCAGTGCTCCCAGGCCATCCAGGTGCTCTGTCAATATGACAGCATTGCCTTCTGTATCTGTTCTTAGCAGCCCATTTCTGCTGCACAGAGCAGGACAAATGATCTGATTTCAATTTCCTGACCGCACTAGACACATATTCTTCTTGATTCCCCCAAATCAAGTTAAGCATCTTCCAGAATCCATTAGCTTTTCTGTAACCCCACCCACCCATCCGAGTTGTTGTTGTGGCTGTAAATAATTATTGCATATATATTATACTATCCCCTGAAGTAAAATCAGTAGAGCCACTGAAGATACTAACATAAATATTTAGACGGTATTCAAGATCCTTGGGTAATGATCCATGTTTGTGCTCTTTTGAAACAAAATGGAACCATTCCAACTTCTCCACATTGGAACAACATTAGAGATCCAGTTGCTGTATGAAATAGTGACATTTACTACTTAGATGATTTATATTTGCCAAATTAACATAAAAAGGGCCCAGAGTTTCTATTGCCAACTCGTTGGAAAGTTAATTTAAACTTTATTCACAGGAAGACATTTTAAAATTCTTTTAAATCTTTTTTAAATTGTTCTGAATGACAGTTTTGTTATTTCGTTGCAGAGATGGTAGGTTTTAGAAAGGATATTCTTCAGGTTTTAACTGAACGGAAAATAAGTATTTCAGGCCGCCTTCTTTGGCAGGATTTCATTTCTCTTTGTTCATTTAGCATTTCTTCCTAAGTCTTCAAAAGTCTGTCATTTCTGATCCATGAGATGAGTATAGAAACAAAGCAAGCTATGTCTGAGTTGGATCAAAGCAATACAATACTTCTTTCTTGGTTTTCAATGTTTTTGTTAAATAACTATATTCTTGTGGTCCCAGAGTTTCATGATAACCCTACTTTTCAGATTTTAGAGCGTTTAACTTTCCCATACATTGATAATCTTGGTATGTTTCAGTGACTTCCAGACTATTTTTGTCTGCTCTATTTTCTTATGATTGCTTTTGATACTTTTATATTCACTTAAGTCCAGTTAATTACATTGATTTTTTGAGTCAATAATTTTAGAAGAACACACTGAATAAACTGGGTTTTTTTCCTGATGCTTTTTAAATGCTACCTTCACTTTGATGTGCAAAAATTAACCCTCATTTATAAGATGGATACATGTCAAATATTGTTGTCACTATATTTATAACACCGTATTTTTAAAAGAGAGCTAGCTGTTTTTAGATATTTTGTCTATCACTGTAGATTCCATAGGAGAAGATCTTGTAATTGTTGCAAACAGCAAGACAATTGATAGCTAAATATATATTTATAATGCATACTCTAATGAAGTCTTGAGGAGAACTTTACACCATTTTAATTCTGATTGGAGTCACGCGATATAGCCTTCCTTCAAGCTTGGACAGGAGTGATGTGTGATGAACGGAGTCTGTTATGCCAGTGCTATGGATTTGTGCTGCTCTCACAAAGGCTGCACCTACAGTGTCAGTTTGAATCATTCAATTTTTCAGTCCAGAAACCTGTTCTTCCTGATTGTTCACACTTCATGCATGCAGAATCACTCCTGGAATCCCCCTAGGAGTGGACCAACTGTGTCTGTCTGCAGATAAGAGTCAGGAGGGGCTCTGTGCAGACTGGTCCAAGGATTGCTCCAACAGGCGGGAAGGTTGCCATGCCTTTCAGCACACAGCACATGCTTTCAGCTTCCTGCCATCGAATCAAAAACTTGACAGGCACCAAGGAAGCCATTTAGCTTGTCCATTTCATATAGAAATATTAATTTTTAAAGAATTGTAAAAATACTGCTACAATGTTTCATACCCTAAAATTAAAGTGACCTCTGTTAAGCCATTGATGAGAGCTGATGTCACACAGTGAGGCAAATGCCATGTATGGCGTGCTGAGTATGTCGAAAAGGCTTGTGAAATACCTATTACATCCAAATTATATGTAGCCTGAAGATGCATCCAGGCTAATTTAGAAGGAGCAGGATGGGCTTGAATCATTCAGGACTCATTTAGTTAAGGAAAGGGTCACTCCCTGGAGCATATCACAAAGACCAAATGTGTACATACATCTATATATGTATATGCATATAGACAGAAATGCAAAGTTTGGTTTTGAAAATCTAAAAATGTGGCCTAGTTGCAGGCATGAGGAAGTGAATGGTTCTTTTTCTTTCAGTAGGACTGAAGTGTCAGTTTTACAGACATCTATAAAAGTCACAATAATGTAAATGTGAATTACCTTCTTAGAGAACTTTTAGATATTTTCCCTTTCACCGGTGATTTTGCTGTTAATAGTGTTCATTTGCTTATCGAAGGTAACAGTGGAAGTTACACCAGATTCATTAATTTATGATGACATACTTATTTTATCTATGTAAGCTGGACCGGAAGCAGCCCCCAGACATCTAGAGAGAAAATAGTCTCTCTGGGGATGAGAACACTGGACTCATCATTGGATGCAGAATGGCGAGGTTTTGGCAAAAGCTTCAAAATTCATGTAAAAATATACACTTCTTTTTAACTATGTAAAGCTAACATTAGAGCTCCAGTGAATCTTAGCAGACTATTAGTATTGCTCTTTAAAACACAGTGCTAAGCAACAGCACTATATATCACTTCTGAGTAACAAAAAACTGTTTTAACATTCAGTACTAACAATTAAAAACCATTGTATAGAAAAATTTTTTTGGAATTAGGAGGAAAACAGTGAGGGGAAGGCTGCATAGACTTTGCTTAAAACATACCTAGGACAGCAGCTGCCTAGCTCTGATTGCTGAGGCAATATTATTTTCAGGTGTCACTCTTTTGCTTTATATCCTTACGTTACTGCATATGTACTTATGCCTAGCTTAGTGACCTGACTGAAATGACTTATTTATTGTCATTCTTTAAATTTCACTAGACAAAGCATGATCTTACAAAATAAACATCTTCCTGAGCTGACTAACCATAACACAGTATATTCTTTTTCCTATTTTATATGTATGTAGGTCTTCTCTATGTCAAAAAAGATTTCTTTCATAAAATTTTATATATGGACCTTGTATTTTTTTTTCTGGGAACAGATTAGTGAATCTTAATTAAGCACCAGTCAAATAGTTGAAATTGTAATGGAGAGTGAAATTACGAAAAATATAAACATTATACTACAGAGTACTATCACTAGTGTCTGGAGAAAAACAAAACCAAACATTCTCTCATTTCTTGTTTAAAGACCTTTAATAGATTAAAGTGGTGGATGAAGAGAAACTTGATGACATAATCCATTTTTGCTTTGAAAGAAACTCCAGTGAAGTCCTTCACAAGTGGCTGTTAGCAGTAGGGTGTCAAGGATAAGATTCAGAAGTAAGCTTAGTGATGCCTGATTAGTAATTTAGAAGAAAAATTTCCATATTTGAAGGTGATACAAAATTATTCAGGTTACTCAAGAAAAAAAGAAATGGGTAAAACCTCAAAGAAAGCTAGCCAGATTAAGAAAATGGGATCATGGTTTCAGATAGGTTCGCTGTTGAGAAATGCTAGGAAACCTATTTAAAGAATATGTAAGGTGTTTAACTGGCCCAAACTTAATTGCGTAGATTCAGGAGAAAGAGGAGACCAAAAAGACTTAATAACTTCTGTGAAGAAATCAGAGACAATAATGGAATGGGCAACAGCTGATAAAGCTACAAAAAAAACAAAAAAAAAAAAAAAAAAAAAAAAAAAAAAAAAAAAAAAAAAAAAAAAAAAAAAAGGCTTCTCACTTGAAACATACAAATGAAAGGATTAAAACTCTGCAAAGGGAAGGGGAGAAGTGATAAAGACAGGTAGACAACAGAAAGTTGATTGGACATTATGGATAAGGTGCAATGATCTGTCCTATGCTTTTAGAAGTTGCAAGCAACAAAATAGTAACATTTGGTACAAGAAAAAGTAAAGATTATATCAACCTATAAGCTATATAAGTACATTTTCTTTCAAGTTCTTCCCAAGGAAGTTGAATTTACAACTGCAAAAAGTGTGTGCAAATGCTTGCAGAAATCATCATACCAGAAGTGGTTTACCTAAATTCGTGTCTCTGTCTCTTTTGCTAACCAGCCTGGGAACTGTAGCAATCTCTTGTGATGTTCATGACCAAACAAGTAGAATGAACAGCAGACTTTTGTTGCATGCCACAGAGAAAAGTTCAGAATCTAGTAGGCAGAGGGGTTTTTTTTCCCATAAATGTCCAAGAACATGATACATATACATATGTCAGCTTAAAAAGATGAACTTTGTTTGTGGATAAATGCAAAGTGAAAGAGAAGTTACATTTGTTAAATAACTTGGTMATTTTACATGAGAAGAATGCTTTAACAGTAAATAACCTTCCTAGTATGTATTCACTGAAATTGCACATGAACTAAAAATATTTTTATATGAGTGGGAAATTGATAAAATTTCCTGCTGCACAATTATGGTTTTTATGTCTGTGCATTTACCATATTATTTTCYCATTCTTCTCTTTCTTTCGTCCCATGTCCACAGAGGAAGAAAGGCTTGGGCACACCATCAGTAAATGTGGAATGTGGCGATATTTTCCATCCTTATTTTAATAACTCTCAAGAAAAAAAGTACCAATTGATGGTTGTTGGTTCTTAGAATAATTCCTGGCTTTTTTAATCACTTAAAAGAAAATCTTAAAGTATGTGCAAGAGCACAAGTAGATGTATAAATATCTAAAATCATATAAAAGGAGTTTGCATAAGTCTGTACATCAATTTATACTCATTGATTTCTTTTTAAGTTTCCACAGGGACTTTAACAATAAGAATAATAAAGATAGATAGATCGCTGAGTCCACAGCTTTGCTTTTTACCCCCTACTTCGGTCGTGCCTGAGTTGAATTGCTTTATTATTTCTGTTTTAGGAAGATGTTGCCAATCTCTGTGTGATTGGTAAAGGACGAAAGACCTTATTTTTAAAAGTTTAAATAAGGAGTTAGGATAAAGTAGGTTTATTCTGTCTATGAACAGAAAAATGTTTATAGCTATAAATATCTTCATCAGGTTGTTTTAAGTTATTTGTTCCCTTTTCTTTTACACGTAAACATGAAAACTGTTGCCATGATGCACTCATTCTTTACGTTGTCTTCCTTGTGAATCAGGATGGACTATGAGAATGTACTCACGAAGAAATATCCTCTTCATGGTTTATTATTTATTTGGAAGCACAGATTTACTTTTCTATTAAATGCCTTGGACCCTGGAAGGAAGGCCTGGGATTCAGTTTGCCTTTGTAGCCCCAGGACCGTACACCCATGTCTTTGCTTGAAGTGGCATTTGCACGCTTTGCTGCTCCCTGGCATGTACCACACGCAAGTACAGAGCCAGCTGCCGGGGCACCCTGCATCCACCCTGCAGCTGGGTATCATGGGGCCTCAGCCTGGATTTCCACCCACAGGGAAAACACTTGAATAAATCAGTTTTGTGTGCAAGCATGCGCTGCAAGGCTATAGACCAACTGTAGACACAAGGGAAATTTTTACCAGAAAGGAACCCTTTGCGTGCCGCCTTCATTACCCCTAAAAATGCAGTTCTGGGAGCAGACTCCAGCCATGAGCTGTAGTGTAATGCGTGATAATAGTCTACCACTGGAATTATGACGTTTACTATATATAATGTATATATATGTACTTTCTACATACATGTGCATGGTGACCATCACTGTGCTGGGAATTTTTTATTAATACTCTACTAATATGAAGGGATATACAAAAGAAATACATTTTACATACAGAAACAGTAATTTTTTTTAAAGATTACAGTGTTCTGGTATCATAATGTCTCTCCAGCTAGACTGAAGTTTTATTTAGGAATATTAATTTTGCATTGTTTCATTGTGGTTTAGGAACTGTAAAACTGGATACGGACTAAGGTGGGTTTTTTTCAGAAAAATCTGAAGGACATTTGTGTTCAATTTGTGTAATTTTAATGGAAGATGTGTTTAATTTTGAGGGCTGGATTTGTTTAAGATAAGCCTTTATAGATAGGAGGAATGAAAATTGATGTGATATCCGAAGATTCACATGTATTGTTCTCTACATTCATTTTGTAGAAATTACAGAAGACTTCATGTCTCATTGCTTTATATTCTGCAAATTTACCCAACACACACTCTCCAAGCCTTCGATTTTCTCTTTGCTGTAAGGCACAAAGTAGAGAAAAAGTCAGAAGAAACTGGTAGAAAGATCACTACAAACGTCAAAAAGTTAGAGGCGTCAAAGGCCAGGTCCACATAAGAAGCAAAAGTGTTTATGGAGAGAGAGAGAAAATGTTTAGGAAAAAAATGTAATATTTCTGTCTTGGGGAAGATATGATTGAGAATTGATAGTTACACTGTCATAAAATCGCTTTTGTTACCATGGGATTGTCTGAACCAAACTTGTGAGAGGTCTAACTCAAAATAACAGGGTTTTTTGTCATCAGATGTGGAACATTTACAGGTAAATGTTAATTAGCATAATAATTTCTCACATAACCCCAGTAAAAAATTCTTCAGTGTTTACCTCCTCTTTAGACATTGGAAAAGCTAAGTATAATCAGGGTGGTTCACCGAATGTGGGACAATGAGCTTTCATTATTGTTGTCTATTGTGTTTGTCTTCAAAGCTGGATTACGTTTATTTTTAAAAAAAAGAGAGGTCATCTATGCCTAGGAAACTCTATTTATTTTTAGTGTTTCCTTTAAATATTCTGAGTGGTTCGGCATCTAACAATCTTTTTAACATTAAAATATTTTCATTCCTACTATATTTTCCAGGCTTTAAACATGATATAGACTTGTTTGTGAATGACACTACCAGAATTGTATCATCTCATCAACAACTAAAAAAACAAACACCTAATTTTCAAGAGTGTATTTGTTAGATAAACATTAATTTACTGGGTCCATCTGTTGTATGCACAGTACAACACAATTAAATTCATTTTAGATTCATTACACAATTATTTTTCTTTATGCTGTAGATATTAGTGTTATCATGAACTATTTTATTAAAATAGGACAAGTTTAGGAAAAAAGGTTCCTTATTATCGAAATTTATATTCAAAAGTGTTAATCTTATGCTGTTAATATTCTAATAGCTGAGGCTGAGGTATTTTTGTCTGTGGAAATGTATTCAAAAGCATGCAGCCGTTTGCTGCTAGGCTTAAGGTAAAAGAGTTTCTGAACATTTTGTAATGAGAATGTAATCCAGGAAAATTATTCATTTTTAAGCATAGGTTCTTTAATACAGTTTTGTAACCTCCTGAATATGGTGAGTGTACTTGAAAGGACAGAAATCATTATTTCCCAGAGATACAAATGCTTCTCTCACTGAGACTAGGAAAACTTTGAGTAATTGGGGATTAATGGAATAGATGGAAAGTCATAAACTCATCTTTTACACATGGCTTAACTTGCAGAATATGTTTATTAACTACCTGGAATAACTTTGTGGAAAGGACACATTTTAAGAACTTCAAAGTTTATGTTAGCAGATGAGCATTTTACATATGAGCTGGAAGCACAGTATTTATAAATATCCTGATTAAGAAAAATATTCCCACTGAGGAAAGCATATGCAAAGGTGCTGAAAGTAAAGCTGACTCTGAAGTTCAATTAGAAGTAATTTAAGTGGAAGCATGTCAGTAAATTCTTCTCTGTTTTAGGGAAACACATGCACCTCTGCTTTACACTCAAATATACCATGAAGTTCTTTCCCAAACAGGGTATGTGAGCCGTCATGTGTCTAAAGCAGGAACTTCTGTCCAAACACACACACTTGTGTATGGCACTACACACATAAATTAATTAAAATTATTTTGCTGCTTTTTTTAAGGACTGAAACCACGCATGAAAATGAGCCAACTTCCCAAAAGGTGTAAAGCTCTCAGATGTGACTTTCAACAGGGTAGCAACAGTTCCAAACCACGTTATGCCATCAGAGGCCATATCATGATTTAAGGAGCATTTATCTTTTCCTTGACGAAACTTGTTCCATTTCCCTTTCCAGTCCTGACGCTTGCCAAATGCTTCATGTTCAATTAGGTAATCCTACAGAAAAGGAGTTACTACCTTATGAATTCTGGAAGGTCATTTGACTTTCATAAATTTTTATACCTGCAAATATTGCTCCCAAATGAGTACTCCCAAATATACTCCCAAGTGAGTAGCTGTCCTGACAGCCATGAAAATTTTTTGATAGAGATGATGGAACAAGTAATCCTCAGTTAAATCAAAGAAGATTTTTTTTAGACCAGCTTTGAAGGTTACTAAATAAACAAATTGTTGAAAGGTGAAAGGTGTGCTTATTAAGCTGGCATGCTCAGAATGTGACATTTTATGTAGCTGTTATCATGTCCACTGCCTTTGACTGTGCACATCAGATGGGTCACCCCTTTGCTGCTGAGTCAATATGAAGTGGCATTTGGGAGGCTTCTAGATCCATTTCTACTTTGTCATTTCAACATTGATTTGAATTTAACTATTGCATTGTTTTGAAACTAGCAATAAAGACTTCAACTATGAGGACATAGTAAAAGGTGATTGTTAACATTTAATAGGGAGTATTTAATGTTTCTGAAGTGCCACTACAAAGTCTTCTAGAAATTGATCTACCCAGCATAGTATCAGCACTATAAAACTAGTAAGTAAAAYTAATAAATAAAAACAAAATTTAAGGTATGATTGGAGAGAGTTGAGCAGATAATTTGTTTAGAGACTCTGGGGATGGATAGATGACAGGCAGACAGACAGAAAGGTAGAGAGATGTGTATATACGTGCATATATATGCAAGCCCATGAATTCTGTTGGGTGTCCATTTGTGTATTTCACTGTGGCASTTTGTGCACAGCTCTCACATCCTCTCCATGTGTCAGGATCTTCTGAAGAAATTAACTGCATAGAGACCACAGAAGCGTCAGTATTTCCTGTTAAAAAAAACAAGTTTTTAATCTGCTCTTGTCTTGAGAATTTGCACTTTCTGATTTTTATTGGGATTTACATGCAAAGAGGTCTGTAAGCCTGCTGTGCACAGGTTATAGAGAAGGGGACTTCTAAGAAAACAGGTCAGCAATGCTTAAAGCTGAAAATAAAAATAATCTGTAATCTATTATTTCTTCATATATTTTGGACTTTTAATATATTTGGGGTCTTGATTCTTCATATTTGAAAATATGCAATCAGTTGTATTCCACCTGCAAGATTCTTATTACTGTGTAAACGAGAAAAAATCCAAACAAACCAAAACTAGATGAAAATTTTTTTAAAAAAGGTGCCCCATCTACTAGGATTTCCATTTAACCAAAAAGGGACAGCAGTCTATAATCTCATATCTGTTTCCAAATTTTTCAGGATGAAGAGCAGAAAAACATTGATATCAGACACTTACTTACTTAGCCACTTCAAACAATAAAGACTGAGGCTAGGACAGCCACAGAATGTGTAAGAAATAATAAGGTCTGATCCAAACCATTGTCTGCATTTCAAAACATTACAAATGCTAGTGATGGTGCACAGGCGGACCCTGTGTCATTTTCAAGTAAATGGCTTGGTTGCACCCATCTTTATTATGTATTCCACATGTGAGACTCTCATAGAAGAGATAAATTGATTTGGAGAGTCTGATTAATGTTGTGAGTTGATTTATTGGCTTTGCATATGTTTTCCTAAATATCTCTGTCTTTTTCTTTCAATCTTTGTCTTCACGCATCCCATATTTTCTTCTTTCTTAGAGAAGTTCTAACTTCTTCCTGCTTCTCTTTTTCATTGAGACATCAGATTTAGCCAGGTATCTACTTTTGACCTAGTCACTGGCTATGTCTGTACTGCTTAATAAAGCATGGCCATAGGGTGGGCTTGAGAACTGGAGTGCTGYTCATCCTTACCACACATTCCTGGCATGGTTTTGGCCCATGCCACCTAGTCCTTTCTTTGCAAGACAGTGCCCAAGAGTTGTTTGTGGAGGACATCTGAGGGGCCATTCCCAATACGGGATATGAAAAGGACTGCACCAGGCCTAGCTCTCCATAGGCTACACAGTTCCTGAGCCCCACGGCAATGCCAGTAATGCCCTCATGCTGCCTTCTGGCACTTGCGGGAAAAAAAGTCCTCAGTTTCATGCTATAAAAATGTCACTCTAGTGGGCTGCACCACAGTGCTATATCAGACAGTTTGAAATGAAAAAACCACACCCTTCAAATAGCACTAATGTATAAGGACCAGCAAGATAACAAGGAGATCCAAAGGAAACCAGTAGCTAGAGCCATGCAGTATGTCAACCTATATGCCTCTTGGCCTGAAGGCCAGAGGACTCTCCGTGACCTTGTTTTATTCTGCAGTGCAGGTATTGTCTCTTTACACTCAGTGGGGAAAAACAGGCACTCCTTAAGTGGAATTAGTCTCAATCTACTGTAAAAGTCTAATTTAGATTAGCTGAATTCTGCTGTAGGAGAGGCTATTAGTTAGGTTTAGGTGAGATCTATCCCACCCCAGGCGCTCCGGTTCTGTTGCCATACACTCTTTTGTGTGTTTTTTTGTTTTGGTGGGAGGTGGGATTTCTAGGGGCTTTTACACATAGTCTTTTACAATGGCTAGCTGCATCTCCCCTGTTGGGAGAATTGTGCTGGTTTGGGAGTGTTCCTTCAGAAAGTACATTATATACTGAGAGTCCGCTGGTAACTGTTGTATTTCTGTGTTTGTGCAGCAGAAGAGAGTTTGCCCTTGCTTGAGAAAGGGAAATTCAGAAAACAAATGCCACAGGTGTTGAATCTTATCTTATTGGAACAAATGTACAGATAAACCCCTACAGTGTGATCTCAGGTTCAATAAACAGCTTAGTTATTAAGGTTAAACAGTGCTCCTGAGAGATATGCTAATGTCCACCTTATTTTTGACAAACATAGTTTGAACAGTTTTGCAATGGAAGGGATGCTGAGTTGGAATGACTCACATAGGGATGATTAACAATTGAATCTAGCACTGGAAAGTAATAGCATCTTTTAAGAAATTATTTTTAAAAAATGGTTTATGTAGCAAATAACCTTTAAGCAAATTGTTAAAAATTGACTGCATTTTACTTAGTAGTTAAAATATCTTGTATTTTTTTCTTAGTCCAAATAAATACTGAAAAATGTACAGCTTCATTAGAAGTGATTCTTTGCAAGGACTACATTTCCAACCAAAGAAAAAAGTCATTTTTCCTCTAGTATTGAAAATGTAATACAGTTAAATACTGGCATAAGTTCAAGGTATGAATTGAATTAACAGTTAATGTAGTTTAAATAATGCATTGATTTAAAACTGAAAAGATTTAAATACTGAATCTGTTGTAAAAATTAAAAGGTTTCCTAATACTTCTGCTATGTCAGTGGTGGTATATAAACCCAGAGCAAAGCTATTGCAGCAGGTAAAAGACATGTATTTAGAAGCTTTTAACATAATGTTATGGTGTACCTTATGATAAAAAACATAGCAAAACTCTAACAAATATTCATAAATTCAATCCTTAAATAACATTCTTTTGAGTAGTAAATCTTTCTTTAAAATATTCCTGRCTGAAGGGAATGATATGGCAAATTTTTAATGTCTGATGAAGCAAGTCATTCTTCTGGCCTGGAGAAATGACAGTATAAATCACTGAAGAGCAACCAAATCTTCAATTGTGTAAAGACTGGATATAGGTTGAAAAGTAGTTTGCAAAAACAGCATGAGGGGGTTCAGCAATCATCATGTCTTACTGTTTTTCTAGACAAATTGGTCTTTTTCCATAAAAAAGAGGTGGTTTTGTAATTGTTAGAGCTGCAGAATAACTCCAGGCTCTGGTCATCRAGGTGAACTGCCTTCCCGCCATGCACCTGTTGCCAGAAGGCAGCAGAGCAGTTGCACAAGTTTCACCAGGGACATATGTTGAAGACAAGTGTTGCTGTAAGTTAGGCATCATGTAACTGCAGATTCACTCCTACTGGAAAGATGGATGGGATGAAAAATATCAGGTTTGGTTCTCAGATCACATGGGAACACATGTAACCAGGTGATATGCTGCATTTTCATTTGCAAACTGTGCAATTTTTGTGCAGATTCAGAAACCTCAATGTCCAGAAAGCAAGAGAAAGTTCATTTTAAGGTTCAAAACTGTTTAAGATTTGTGTCCCCAGAAGCTGTCTTAAAATCTCAGTGCCCAGACCTGAGAAACATAGTGAAACTGGTTTTCACTTGATGTAAATCAAAGTGACAATATTGAAGTCAATAAAGACAGAAGCATGAACATGAGATTATGCTGTCTTATTTCAATTCATGATCAGCCTTAGATATTCAGTCCTGCAAAGTGTATTTTGACCTGAACGATCAGGCTTTTAAGCAGAGACATTAATTCATTTGTTCTGATGATTGTAATATCACATCGAGGATGCAAATGAATGAACTGTAGCAGCCCTGTTTCCGAATCTGTAAGTGATGCTAGCATCACTCTTAGGGGAGCAAGCATCCACCACATGCTATGCAAAATATCATGGCTTTGGAACTCTCACAGCAATACAGCCATAAATACTATAAATCAGAGTTATTTAAGGCTGTAATTCCACACAAAAAGACAAAACCACAAAAAAAAATTGGTCAGATAGATAACTTCAATATCCTGATGTTCTGTCTTTTTACATGTATGTTCTCTTACCATGTGTATTGGTATTGTATGAGGATGGATATTTCATACAGTTCAATATATTTAGGTTAGTTCTATAGATAATCTCACCATCTCGTTCATTCTGTGAAGGTGTGACACTGCAAGTGTGGAAATAAGAAAATATTTGCTAGTGGTAGGGTTTTACTATTCTGATTGTCAGTGAGAAATTTATAGCACGTATTTGTTTCCAAAGCACTTGAATACTTTATGAATGTAACTAAGTACATTAAAAGATATACTGAAGCAGCTTCTCTATAAATGATGTTAAACACAAGTGATCAACACAAAGTAAGTAAAGTGAGAATAATCCCAGTACAGATTTATACTTTGCTTCATAAGTTTCTTCATAAATCCATCAAGGTAATTTCTTTCTCCTCCCAGTGGAATGAGAATAGTAGATACATCTTTTMTCTTTATTTGCAAACTATCATCATCTCAGAGCAGAGCTTTTATTCTTTCTTATTGCAACAATCAAAAAAGGACAAAGCTTTGGGTGTAAGGATGTGTATTTATGCATATATGTGTAAGAACAAGGATTGTCTGGGTGAATACTGTGTTCAGTTTTGGGCCCCTCACTACAAGAAGGACATTGAGRTGCTGGAGCGTGTCCAGAGGAGGGCAACGAAGCTGGTGAAGGGTCTGGAGAGCAAGTCTTATGAGGAGCAGCTGAGGGAACTGGGACTGTTTAGTCTGGAGAAGAGGAGGCTGAGGGGAGACCTTATGGCTCTCTACAACTACCTGAAAGGAGGTTGCAGCAAGGTGGGTGTTGGTCTCTTCTCCCAAGTAACTAGCTATAGGACGAGAGGAAATGGCCTCAAGTTGCACCAGGGGAGGTTTAGATCGGCTATTAGGAAAAACTGCTTCACCGAAGGGGTTGTCAAGCATTGGAACAGGCTGCCCAGGGAAGTGGTTGAGTCACCATCCCTGGAGGTATTTAAAAGACATGTAGATGWGGCGCTTAGGGACATGGTTTAGTGGGCRYAGTGGTGTTGGGTTGACGGTTGGACTCGATCTTAGAGGTCCTTTCCAACCTTAATGATTCTATTCTATGATAATACAGCTTCWTTTTTTAACGTCAGAGTCACTGTGAATAGACAGAAAACACATTAGACASAAAATGCATTAGATAGAATGGGCAGTGTTATATAATTTATGTATAAGGGAAAAAGAAACTATGACTCCTTCCCTTAAATTTTAAAAAAGCCAGAATTCTTTTGTAAAATGCCATCATCATACAAAAATGTAGAGAATGCAAACTTCCTGCACCCGGATGGAAAATCTTGGATGCTTTCATAATGAAGTCAACTGCTTTAATTAGGATTTTTCACAAGAAAATTGGTAAATATTATTCTGTACCAATATATATAGATTTCCAGTTAATGATCACTAGAAGATACAGGAATCCTCAATAATTAGAGTCTCCATTAAGAAGAACATTGAAGAAATTGGGGAAGGGAGGAACAAAAATAGCTTTTTTGCTAAAATCTGAATAATTTCCTTTTCTTGCCCTGTAGACTCTCATTTCAGGAATTCAAAATGTTCATCACTATCATCTGATATTTTATTTAATGAATGGGATTTTTTTTTTTTTTAATTAAAAAAATATATACATATAACCCTGATGTACCAAGGTAAAAGAGGATGAAAACTAAAACAACTGCATACATGTTGGTTCTGATCACAGCTTGTGTCCTGGTTGTGTTCGCAAACTCTGAATTTGTCTAATTATCGTTGATAACTATCAGTTATTTTCTCTAGGGGGGTATGTGATAATCCCTAGATCCTCTGGCATTTCACTTCAGATCCTGACTAATCCTTCAGAAAGCCTTCTTAGCTGCCCAGATTATCCTTAAGCTTGTCTCTGACAGTTCTAGAGGAACCAAAGTTTGACTACAGACTTTGTCTAAGAGTTTGAAGTGATTTGCTTACAATTGCCCAGACTATTTGGTATTCTGAAGTCAGGAACTGAGGCTTTAATCTTTATTTCATAGATGAAATGGGGAAGATATGAGAGATCTGTTTTATTGTTCTTGAGTAAATGACTGTGCTGGAGACATGACTTGCCACTTTTTTATTCTTGATGGATTCGCTTTGGTGATGGAGGCTTCCTGTCCAGATAATTTGTGTTGCTGTAGTACAGTGGAGAGATGATTTCAGAACAATCAGGTGATGTCAGGTCATCATCTACCAAGAACGGAATAGATTCTTCTCATCAATGAAGGAGACATTCTTCACTCATTTATGAAATCTTCTTACCAATGAGTAGTCTAAGAGTTTTCCTAAACTGTGGATCAAGCTGACCAGTTGTGGACATGTGATTTAAAAGAAAGGTAATGATTCTACAGCTAATTTTTTTCCCTACGTCTTTCCTTGGCATATTACTCACAGTATGCATACCATTCTTGCCCTGATAACATAATCTTTTCCTGGGAGCTTTTGTTAATTTAATTCAGTCCCATAAGAAATGGGCTGTGGGGGTGYGGAGAAAGGCTTTAAACTAAAAGTACAGTTGAAGTTATATGACTCCTTAATCTCATAAATTATTTATTCATGGTGCTTAGCTGTGCACTGGAACAAACCATCCATTTTATTGATGCACATTTTAAGAATGCTTAAGAACAGCTACAAAATATTTGCAGAAGGAGTACACAGGTTTCAGAACAATATCTTAATATTGTATGCCTTGGGATGCTGAAAAGGACGCCTGAGCGGGAAGAGCAGTTAGCTACTTGAGGGTAGCGGCCATATTTCTTCCAGGTTTATTCTATCAAAGGAGAACACTCATGCAGGCAAAGCTTAGAAGAAACACTTGTAGGAGAGATTAATGAAATAAATCAGTCAGTAGCACTAATTGGAATTTAAAAGAATGAACAGATGGTCTTTGTGTGACTGGAAGTATCAGGATAAAAATCAGCACATGTGTTTGCTACAACAGCTCTGCTCCAAGAAAACACACCTGTTTACTTTTATGATAATAAAAATATTGTTAATACAATTTTTATTTACAGYTATCTTTGCAGTTACTCTGTAGTGTTTTAGTCCCTTTTGTAGTCAGACAGATAATCAGCTTTAAACTGCTTAATATTATTCATGTAAGTGTTTTTCCCCATGGGTCCAATAACATTAATCATAACATCAAAATAGCAAGGTGATCTTTCCAGTTTCCTTAATCCTATTTACACCACATGGCAAACACGGTCCAACTAGAAATAGAACAAATTTTGTATCCTCACAACTGGAAAGTAGAGTTTCTTCCGAGCAATAACAAATGAAATTCCAGTTTTCACAGGAATGTTATTGATAGCAGATCTCCATATTACTTATCTTCCTAACTGCACTGAAATTGAAATGTAGCTACAACAAACTTTTCCTATATTGCCTAAAAGAGGAATGGGCATTAAATATTTTCCTTAACTTAGCCAAGACACAAGTGGTGCTGTGACAAAACAGTTCACCCTGTGTCACCCTCTGACTGCCCCTTCCTAAGAAGTGTCCGTCATCAAAGGATTTGCTATGGCAAGACCTCAAACCGATTCTTGGAGTTTAGTGGGAAACAAGACCCAATTCCAAGGATTCCCAAGCTCATTTTGAGTTTCAGAAACCCAAGAGGTGTAGCTGCAACATGGCTTTATCTGGAATCTGAGAAAACAGATTGCCTTCTCTGTTCAGATGGCCTTGTGTGCTCATTGAAGAACTCTACCAAAGTGAAAATAAACTTGACTATAAAACAAATATCTAAGTATTTAACTGCTAAGTTTGGAATGCAATTGTAAAGAGGAAAATAAAATAACATGAATCTCTGTGTGTTCTCACTGAACTCACTGAAGATCTTCCTTTGCTGCTTTCACATTCCTGATAACTTTGAGAGAATTGGCACCTACAGAGTTTTCTGAAACTGCATTTTCTTACTGAAATTGTTCAGGGTATAAATCTGCTCTACTATCTTACTCATGCCTTTTAAGAAATTTCTTCTAGTTCATCTTTATTCTATAATTCAATCAGAATTTAACATTACTAGGCCAGACCTCTTAAGTATAATTCAAAGTTTTCCCCAAACCTGGGTTCTTTTGGCATTGGTCTTTAAAAAGCAAAATGCAAATGTATCATTCCCCTCTGACTAGGGAACTTCCTCGAATGTACCTTTAATCATATTTCTTAATTAGCCTTTGCATGTGTCGTGGTTTAACCCCAGCCAGCAACTAAGCCCCACACAGCCACTCGCTCACTCCCCCCTGGTGGGATGAGGGGAGAATCAGAAGGGTAAAAGTGAGAAAACTCGTCGGCTGAGATAAGAACAGTTTAATAGGAAAAGCGAAAGCTGCGCATGCAAGCAAAGCAAAACAAGGCATTCATTCACTACTTCCCATCGGCAGGCAGGTGTTCAGCCATCACTAGGAAAGCAGGGCTCCATCACACCTAAAGGTTACTTGGGAGGACAAACACCATCACTCCGAACGTTCCCCCCTTCCTTCTTCTTCCCCCAGCTTTATATACTGAGCATGATGTCACATGGTATGGAATACCCTGTTGGACAGCTAGGTTAGCTGTCCTGGCTATGCTCCCTCCCAGCTTCTTGTGCACCTGGCAGAGCATGGGAAGCTGAAAAGTCCTTGACTAGTGTAAACACTACTTAGCAACAACTAAAACATCAGTGTGTTATCAACATTATTCTCAGCACAAATCCAAAACATAGCACTATACCAACTACTAGGAAGAAAATTAACTCTATCCCAGCTGAAACCAGGAGACCATGCTAAGCTGTGTTCATACTACTCAATACATTTTCAAATGTAATAAACAGCAAATAATAATAAATAGTAAGTAATAATAAGAAAAATAAATAAATTGTATATTTTCATGAGATTTGCCTGTACATATTTCGTAATAAAATAAAGTTCTAGTCATTAACGACTAGAATTAGATGAAGGCGATATCTGCTAGCCATAGAATTAACCAATTAGGCATGAAAGCATGCTTTCCCTTTCCCTGCCTTCTTCCATCCCTTTTACCAGTTTTAAAGCTCTGGATGTCATGAGAAACACGTTGTGTCTTTTAGTCCAGCTCACATAAATTCACGGGCACTGTATCTAGTTGCCAAATGAATATACATGATAGCATGCTTTCTTAAGGTAGCTAGCTCTGCAACTCTACTCTTAGTCTTCATAGTGATGAACAGTCATTAATCATTTGTAAGCTTTCTTTTATATGTCATAATTAAAAAAAAATACACTTAATTAAGCACAATGCTTTTTAAAGAAAGAGGTGGTGATGTACAGCTTTGGCTTTTAAATTTGCAGCAGAGTGAGTGCTGCAGAAAAACAACTGGTACAAGTTCTACATTCGTAAAGATTCTCTGATTTGGGACCAATCAGAGACCTAATTCAGACCAAAATGAAAAATTATATTCTTTGATCCAAAACTCAGTAGATAGCTCAAGTGATAGGGCTTGTTCTTACATTTTACATTTAAAATTATAGCCTTTGCAGGCACGGTAGCTGGCAATGATGGAAGGGAATGGCACTGAAGGAAAACAATACCTGGTGAACCACAAGTAGCCTGTGAAATAAAAGGAATCATAGGATCATAGAATCATTTAGATTGGAAAAGACCTTTAAGATTATCGAGTCCAGTCGTAAACCTAATACTGCCAAGTCCATCAAAATGTTGTGTAACATTGTTACTAGGTCTGACTTCTACTGAAAGATCTTAAAGAATCTCTGGTCTCTAAGGTATTTTTATACTTGGCTTGTCAGTATTGTATTGAAATTAAATAATTCAATTGATAAAATTCAATAAATAGTGATGTTAAAACCTTTTCATGCAGACTAGCTTTTACTACAAAGAATGTGCCCATGCACCTATAGTCATTTTATCGTATTTATGATCGCATATGAACCATATGAAAATTAAAGCTAATGGTTATATGCAAAAGTAGTATGCAAATGGCATTTAATATATTTTTAATGGCAATTTAACACTGAGAAATGAAAGAACAGAACAACAGTCTACAGGATGCCCTGTAGACTAGGGTTTTGAGAATCTACAATCCCCACAACTAGGATGGATTCTTGGTCCAGGTCTGAGCCCTTATATACATTACAGTGAATGGAGGAAACTTGAATCCTAATACAAATATTTTTTCTAAGATGGTGTATATTTTTAAAAAATTATGAAAACACAGTACTTTCCAGCTGCTAGAAATTCTTCAGTAAGAAAACAGTTAAAGCTAATTTATAATTAGATCAGTAGCAGTTAACACAGCAAAACTTCATGGTTCCTTGAATAGTTGGTCCCATTTCAGGTAAACAGTTCAGAAATCAGGTCAGAAGCAAATCAAAATTACACGTCATGCCCTCAAGCCAAGAAACATGTTCGCTATATCATTTACAAAACCTCATTAAGTTACTTACAAACCATGGGTAGCAAGTTATAGCAAAAAAAGGTAGAATAGAACAAAAGTAATTAGAAGATAATTTAGCCCCACATATGCCCCACAGAGCTTAGCAGTTGGAGATCAGCCCACACTGTGAGTGAATTTCATTTAAGCTTCCTTGTCTTGTTTTGGAAATTAGAGAGTGACAAAAATATACCTTGTTAATAGACATCAGACTACATTTCACCCCACCGAAAATTTTCCTTATCGTGTGCTAAATCTTATTATCCATATGGTTGTCATTTAGGCCACAGCTAYCCCATTTATCTTTTATTGTTCTTTAATTTTATCCATAAATAACAGAATTTCAGAAAACTTAATTTTTGTCATCTATCACTATATGTAACGAGCATAAAATTAACTAAAGTAAACCATAGCTTTGCACAGATGGCCAAGTGCTGTCTGATAATGGTTCACATGATGTCTTTCATCACCACCTGGATATATATTGCTGCTTAAGTAAAATATACATACATATACCCCTTCTCATTGAAACGCTCTCATCTGCCTGACATGAAACCTGATTCTAATACCCAGATCAGCTTCTTTTTATTCTCTACCATAGCCCCAGTTCTACAAGGCACTTAAGCCAGGGATAAAATTAAGAATGTGAGCATCATTTGACTCTATGGGGTTACACATAGGCTGGAGGCAAAATATATTCCAAATTAGAAGCTTTCCTTTGAAAGGGTTTGGATCTTAATGTTAAAAATGCCCTAAGTGTTTTGCTGAATCAGAGCTGCTAGGGAGAAGTTCAGAGGGTGAAGAAGTGATTACCTCCATCTTCTAAATTTGATACCATAGCATTCTCTTCTACACAGCAATTGTTGTGATGGCTTGCAGGAATTCTTGATAGGTAGATAACCCATTCAATCAATTAAGTAGTTATCACCTCATCACTCTTTGTTTCACGTATGGCTCATTTTAGAAAAGAAGTTTGTATTTTCAGTCTCTTTAAATGCTTTTAGAAGTGCTCAAAAGATGTTCTTTAGCAATTTCCCATGGGAATAATTTGTACTTTATGTATTATTTCCATGGTAACTTCAGAGAACAGGAACAGGGTTGTATGCTATGTTACATCCATCTTAATTTAGTTTAGGACATGTTGTTTTTTTTTTTTCCCAGGGTCAGTTTTCATTTAACAAAATATTAAATGGCCTGTAAAATGAAGATTGAAAAGGCAAGTGTCCTTTAATGTAATACTGTACTGAAGTCCTTTTTCACAGAACATTAGTTTTCATCTTTGAATAAAATACCAGGGATCTTTTTATTATTATTATTTTTAGCAAAGCAGCAACTGAAATCTGTTGTAAGTTTTCTGTGACAGAACTAGAATACAATGATGTGGAATTTATCCTGAATCACTTGGAAACTTGCTCCCTGACCTTTTCGCTGTGCTATTCCTAGTTAATGTAAGTACTAGTCATGGACAGAGGCAACTTTTTTCAAGTGAATCCAAGCAGCTGATTGGTTTGATACATTCGCAGGAGACATCCTCAGGTGCTTCTGTCTTTGCTTCTTTTTAAATTACAGTGTTGAAGCACTTTTCTCTGTTCCTACCTGGCTCCCCAGGTAGGGAATACTGATATTCTGTCAGTATAGTTAACAATTTTTGTGCTCTGTATCCTCTTTAAACCAACCAAATATGCTTTGATTGACCACAATGCTTTTATAATCTCTTGGTTCCCAATTCTGTAAATAATTACTTACATATATATATATAAATATATATATATCACTAAATGGGACTCCCTATTCAACTAGTGTTGTTACTTAGTATTGTTGCACAGGTAATGTAATTCTCTCCAGAGTCAAACTTTTTATTGGTTGTCTTCATATTTATATCCTTTAGCCAAATATGTATTCATTTCTAGGTAGATTAGATAAGAAGTATTGAGATAATGAAGGATCTGTAATAAATGAAGCTACAAGAAATGAAAACAGCAGGTACTACTATTGGGGATAGTGGCATGCTAGCAAGAGACATTCATTAAAAGATTAGGTTTCATTTCTCTGTTTGCATGTGTGTCCTCCTAAACATTAAGAAATACTATGTAAGACACCGTACAACTTCATCATGAAGCTGTCAGGGTGCAAAAGCATGCTTTCCAGTTCTTGAAATATACTGGGTGGAAGGTATTTTTACAAAATATCAATAGAAAATATACTTCAGGGAACAGTTGTGCTGTGTAGAGACAGAATTACATTATAGTCGTCTCCATTAAGATGTCAGCAGTCACCGATTGATTCTGTGAAGTCATTTCCTGTTTGCAGCTGGGGGAATAGCGATCAGCTGTATGATGGAAACAATTGCATTTAATTATACATAATGTTAACTCATGAACAGTTTAATGACAATCACTGTATCTCAAGTACAACTCTAGAATATTTGCATGTTTATTTCACAGTGGGGCCATTTTTTCACTAGAAAGCCTTGACGTTTTTAATATAAAATAACTCTTCATTTTGAAATTCTAAGTTATTTAGACTAGAAATTTTCAAGAAGGGTAAACAGGTGAAAATTGAAACAATATTTCAACAAAATTTTTCAAAACTGAATGTTTCTATTAGACTCCTCTTATTTTTCTAATTTCTGTAGGGACACTGACTTGAATTTCCTTATTTGTTAATTCTTTTTTTCCATTTTTGAAATGTTCCTATATGTTTTAGAATTCATTGATTTGTGCACATGGTTTCAAGTCCATGAAAGAAATTGGGTGCATTAAGTTTTGGCTGAAGCAGAGAAACGTGGAGATAGGATTTTGTAGGAAGTGTTTTCTGTAGCAAGTGACATGTTCATCTGTAAAGGTAATTTTGGCTCTCCTCAGCTCACTTCTCCTACTCCTCACAGCCTCTTCTCACTTCTTACAGTTGCTCCCACGGTTTGCTCAACTTGGTGCTTAGAAGGGGGCAATGGAAAGGCTTGAGCATATTTTTGCTCATTACATGCCCTTTATTGCGTGTTTCCTTCTCATGCTGTATGTGGTATTAAAAGAATGATAGAAAACCACAGCTGACATCCAGGCTCACTTTCCTATGGAAAAATGATCCCTCATGAGTAGCTTTGAGAGAGGGCATTGAAAGCAGGGTCATTGCATCTCTACTCTATAAATGTGGTTTCAAAAATGGAGAGGAGAGAATCGACATAGTTGGTTATCGGTGGAGGCACCAAGTTCTTATATTGTGCATATATTGCAAATCCCACAGGACCCACAAGGTTTGGATATTGTGGTAAAAGAAAAATATTAATAGCAAACACTGAAGCAGAATCTCAAGGGTTTTTATATCTTTTTCTGAGTCCTTATGAATAATTTTGTGGCCTATCCAGAAATAATGTCTTCATTAATTAAAAGCAACATAAGACTGAAATTAACAGAAAGGTAACATTTTGTCCTTTTAAGTATAATGTTTGATTTAGCTATTTCTTTGAAATTCATGTTTTGTTGTTCAAGCGCAGGCAGACCGAGAATCTAAGTTAACTTTCCTCAGTTTCGTGAAACAGAATTTTTGTTTATCTTGAGTATTTTATGAAATCATTGTTAGATAATAATTATTAAATGTTAACCGAGGTGACATTAAAGCAAAACATAGGATCACATTTTGTTTGAAGTAAATGCAAGCTGACTACAGACATCTCCCAAAGATCATCTCCTTGAAATCATTTAGTTTGACATAATCTTTGCCATTCAAAATGACTGCCTCACTCTTTTCTTTCAAAAAGCTCTTATATCAGAGGAGGCATCCAATCTCTTTTATCATAGAACCATAAAATCATTTAGGTTGGAAAAGACCCTTAAGATCATTGAGTCCAACAATCTAGCATTTAGGATGTGTGCCAAAAAGTAGCAGACCTCGGTTCTCTTACCTGCTTACTCTATGGGGATTTAATTTCATATTTCCCAGGTCTGGGGTAAATTCTTCTTGAAGCTGGGTCTTGTATTGTCAGAAATGTAAGGCACATGGGGCCATGAAGTGAAGTCTCAGGAAGCCTTACTTGGTAGCACTGTATGCGGTACCAAGATTGCCTTTCAGTCTGTGAACCTTCACAGAAAAGAATAAGGGATGCCTGCAATACGGATCATAACATAGCATGGCATTTCTCCATGGGACCCTTTCATTCTCATAGCTTATCCTTTTTGATGCCTGGGTTCTGTGAAAAATGGTGTGCTTGCACATTTAATGATTATTGTAACATGTAAGGAGACAAACCTTAACCAGCACGTTACTGCACGTTTAAGAACATTAGACAGACAGACTCTAAAGTCAACCTGACGTACATACAGCAACCCTGAACTTCAGCTGGAGAAAAAGTCCTGAAGAACTGAGGTACTGAGCATTGTACCATGTTGTCGTGGTTTAACCCCAGCTGGCAACTAAGCACCACACAGCCGCTCGCTCACTCCCCACCGGAAGGATGGGGGAGAGAATCAGAAGGGTAAAAGTCAGAAAACTCGTGGGCTGAGATAAAGACAGTTTAATAGGGAAAGCAAAAGCCGCGCACGCAAGCAAAGCAAAACAAGGAATTCATTCACTGCTTCCCATCGGCAGGCAGGTGTTCAGCCATCTCCAGGAAAGCAGGGCTCCATCACGCGTAACGGTTACTTGGGAGGACAAACGCCATCACTCCGAACGTTCCCCACTTCCTTCTTCCCCCAGCTTTATATGCTGAGCATGATGCCATATGGTATGGAATATCCCTTTGGTCGGTTGGGGTCAGCTGTCCCGGCTGTGTCCCCTCCCAGCTTCTTGTGCACCCCCAGCCTCCTCGCTGGTGGGGTGGGGTGAGAAGCAGAAAAGGCCTTGACTCTGTGTAAGCGCTGCTCAGCAGTAACAAAAACATCCCTGTGTTATCAACGCTGTTTTCAGCACAAATCCAAAACATAGCCCCATACTAGCTACTATGAAGAAAATTAACTCTATCCCAACCAAAACCAGCACACATGCCATTATAGATAAAATCTTCTGAGAATTCAGGAGTCAAAACCTAAGCATCTGCTGAATGTACAAGAAATGTCATTTTTCAAAACCCTGTAATTTTGACTGAATGTGGGCAGATCTGTGTTAGGAGTGACAGAAATTACTCACTGGCACAGAGGCTATGCAGATGACACTCCATATTCTGCTTGCACTAGGTTGTGGAAGTGGGGTCAGTGTCTCAAGTTTCAACTTTTTCTTCTAACTTTTAAAATTATTTCTGCTCTTGAACATTTTGTGTTCCAAATCAGCTTTTGGGGCCGTTCTTACCTGCAGTGCAGTGACTGTCTGCCAACTCTCATTAAGGTATATTTACTATCATTTGCAAAAGTAAAACTAGGCCATTAATCCTCCCTTATAGCGTGACCTCATTGTATATTGAGATGGTGCTGCTGCTGTTGCCAGTATCATCAGTGCTTTCCTCCTGAAGGTGACAAAATGCCTTGAAGATGCTAATGAAGTAGGAGTCCCAACACCCCTGCAAGATAATTAGGTAACTTTATTCTGCATTATAGGTGGAAGAAATTCAGGTGCACAGAGGACTGATGATTTTCTTCAACGGGCATAATATTTTGAGACATAATAATTTATACGGCCAGAGTTGAACAAAGGCTTCTGTATGGCACTGTTCACTCCTATCATAAAAAGATATTACAGTGGCATATTTTCAGTGTGAGAATGTTTGCCTTCTGCTTTTCCAGTCATCCCCTGCAAATTCAAATGTATTTCAAGATGGGGTTTTGATTGTCAAAAAATTAAACCTACTTCCATAATTCTTCTTGGGTCTAACTTAAACAAAATTAAATAAATCTAGGTAGCATCTCCATCTGTGGAGATTTTCAAAACCAGGCTAGATAAAGCCCAGAGCCCAGAACCTCATCTGACCTCATGGCTGACCCTGCTTTGAGCAGGAGATTGGACTAGAGACCTCCTGAATTTTCCTATGTATCAATGTTTTTCTGCTGTTTACTGCTAGAAACTGCATGCCCATGACAATTACATGCATGTATCATTAGCATATTATTGTGTGTAGGAACTGAATATTCAAAATAAGATTAATGGAGAATGCATCCTATTAATTGTAATATAATACCATAACACTAGAACTTCTTATCATTGAAGGAATGATGGCATCTTGCAGAACCTCTCCTGCATTAAATAAGCAAGTGACTTAATTATAACTAAAAAGCTTCCTAATAGAAATAGATAATAGCCATGGAAGCTGGAACTAGAGGATGCAAAATCTAAATAGCTCAGAGACTTACCTGGGTACCTAAGTGCCCATTTTTAAGTTGATTTAAAAGATATTAAAAATCTGAAATCAAATTATGATTCATCTATTGTTTCCATAATATTTGTAAAATACATTTTGTCTGTTAAGTTCAAGAAGTTATGTATAACATTTATACAATGAGTGTAAATGAGTTTACATTGAGCATAAATTTATCATTAGCTTGAACCATCCAAACCCTAGAAGCCTAGGGACTGCAGCCTAAATACCATATCCTTTCTGCAGATTAATGCATTAATTGGCACACAGTGTACGTAACCTTGTTTATTTAATGAAGTTCATGATGGTCTTTGTGGGTGAATGCACACATTAAAATATTACAAAGCATGCCTAACACCTTTTTCTTCCTTTAATTCCTGGAACTTTTTTGTGTTAATTCTTGATTATACTCTAGACTCTTCAAGCTTAAGGCAGAGGTAATCCCTAATTAGGGAAATCTAGGGAACCCCTGAAATCAGAGTTGTGCTCTCTGTCTCTCAGCCTGACTTGCATTGTATCAACAGGGAACTGAGAAGAAACTATCGTGATGCTCTGTGGAGCTTTGGCAGATGAGAATGCTGCTGTTTGTATTTGAAAGATTATTTCACCTCCTGCCTGTGTAGGCAAGCTATCTTAAAAGTCGACTGTCTGAGGGTGAATAACTAGATCCAGGCTCTTTTGCAAGGTCTTTTCACAGACAGGAAGACAAAGACCTAAAGCCCCCATTTGAATGTGCAGTTCACAGTGCAAAAACTGCAGCCTGTCAATCAAGTAAGAAAAATCTGCCAGTGAAGGTTGCTACAGAAATCAGTACAAAGAGACTGCCAGAAAAGTAACTTACTCCAGAAAGTAAGAATAAAGGAAAAATTAAAGAAACAAAAATGTTGTACTAGGACAAGCATTTGTTGCCAGCTGCTGTTACTTGCAAAACTTGATCCGGAGGTCGAACCCATTTAGTGGTGACTGCCTATAGGTAGCGTCAGGATCTCTTCTTCAGTGAATGACTGCAAAACACAGCATCTAAAAAGGCATTAAGGGAAAAATTAGTTTGACTCTGATATATCTGAACTTTATCATCCCTTCTCAGTTGTCCAAGTAAAACCAAAGAGCATGATCTGATTTTGTTTCCACCAAAGACAATATATTTGGAAGAGGTAAAAGAGAATAACAGAATGCAAAGGAATTGCCTCCTTTGATTTTACTTACATGAAATATTTATAACTTGCATTCACTTTCTGTTTTCCACTCATGTTGAAAGCATAAAACTTAATACTTATGTGGAAAGCATACATYTTAATATTTGTCATCTTGTGAATGGACCACAGTAGCAATCTGAAATCTGACCTTCTGTCTGTTGTCTGGCTACTTAATTGGAGCTGTTGTGGGACAACTCTGCATACAGAAAAATGTTTGAAGTACTCTATTTTTTGCATGTATTATGTATATTTGATTATTATAGTACAGGCATAAGCACAGTCCAGATCATGGCCATACAGCTATGGCCAGCTGGAAACTTCTTTTTCCTAAAGGRAGACATTTGGGTGCTGTACTTCCCCCAATCAGCACATGCTCCATGACAGAAGGGACACAGCAGTCAATATGTTGACTGCCCAGCTCAGGTATCCTATCCTCTTCATTAGCTATTCTCTGAGTATATCTGGACAATATGGATATTAGTCCTGCAAAGAGCACGTACATGTTTAACACTTAGCAGACTTTCAGGGTCAGATCCAATTAACTTAAAACCATGGCAGCAGCTAGCAAGAAACTGTGCTGGGGCATTGACTTCCAGCATTGATAACATCAGTGGACCAGAACCAGAATCAGCAAGTAAGGCTAATTTTAAAGAAATGGTCTATAAATATGATCTTGAAGAGGTTTGCTACACAGTGGGACTTACCAATTTTTTTTTTTTTTTTTCCTCAAGGAAGAGCAAGATAACAGGAGGTGAATACAATTAATGACAAAATTAATCTGCAGTGCAGATTCTCTTTCACGTTTCCCCTGACACAGCTGCACTAGCCAAAAAAACCTTTTCTCCTGCCACCACTACTCTTCCCCAGCTCCCAGGTACAGCTCTAGCCACTGTGTCCTTCTGCCTTCCCCAATTTACCTCTTTTGCCTTCCCCTGTGCATGGGGAGCATGCATAGCGAGTTGGGTCAGCCTGGTTGTCCCTTATTCCTAATTCCTTCAGAAGTGGCACCCTTGAAACAAATCATATAGCGGGTTTTTCTTCCTCTGAGTGATAATGAAGAGCCCTCTGGGTTTGGAATATGCAGCCTGAGGAGCCTCCTGAGTCCTGGTTGTTTGCTAGGTCTTCATAGAGCAGATCAAGAGGGAACAACAGGCAGCAGAAAGCTCCAGCCCTTGTACTCTCTTCTCGCAAGGTATTTGGTCACTACCTCAGTCTTGGGGATTAGAGGATTTTGTCAGGATAGCCATGACTTAAAAAGTCCCTTCATGGATCTGATGCGAAGGCTTTGCAAGCCACAGGTAGGGATTCTATGGTGGTGCGTGAATCTTTCTTGCTTTCTTTCTGTAGCAGCCAGCACTCTCAATACGGATCAATAAATTTCAATTAGCTACAGAGGCTTAAAATAACCAGGCTTAAAATCCGTAGAGCAGCTTTTAGCACTTTCCTTTGTCATTCTTTATCTTAAAAAAACTTAATGAAAGTGAGGTAGAGAATATTAGTATCATGCAGTTAGATCAAAAAATTCTTCATTTGGGTTCTTTCAGTCTTTTTAACTGGTATGCTTTCAATTTAACAAGACAGAACTGAGTTCCTGTAGAAGAACAGCATGCAACAAGCAAGCTATTCTTTGCAAGCTGTTGGGCTTGGTGGGTGCTTTTCTGTTCTCTATTGGGATTTAGCTTGAGGTCAGACTACATGTGGGCTAAGCTGATGCTTCATATACAATACTGTTGGACTTTTTGCTATATCAAATATTGCTCATAGGGAAGGTTTAGCAGGAAGATTGTGTACATGCTTCTGCAAAAAGATATTTCTGGAGAAAGAGAAAGTAAGAAATAACCAAAGTCCAACACTTAATGAGACTGTGGGTGACCTAAATTCAAATCTCTTATTGCCTGGATATTGGGAGCTTGCATTTGTATTTCCCTATATGCTGGTCATACCACCGACTTTATGGACATTCTTATAAAAGACTCTTTCATTCCTCTTTTGGAAATATCTGTATTATTTATGAACTATTTCTTAAAGCACCAACTTTGTAGCTGGGCCTCCTGCTTTTCATAAGGTTTCCCTAATCACATGGATCCGTCCATCTAGAAACTTTCGAAGGACATAGGTTTCAGCACAATGGAGAAAAAGAACCTGGGGTGGGGGAAGGTGTTTTTTCTTTTCTATAGGACAGGAAACTTTTCCTTCTCAAGATTTATCTTCAGTGGGATCTTTCTTTATTGTTGGATATCCCACTTGAATTAGAAAGGCAGAAGCTTAACTAACCTATAGTGGCAACACTATACTACTTAATGTTTCCATTCCTACTTTTTCCTCTTGAATGTATTTCAAAGTTCATATAAGATTACCATATGTCTAAGTAAATTTTGGTATATAGAACATCRGATCAGATCCTGTCCTTCCAAGTTCTCATTATGATCCTGTAAATTCAAAGGGATTCTCTGTGCTTAGTGTTTTTTCGAATACATGAAAAGTAGGGAACAATTTGTCAACATGGAAGGAGTGCATTATGCTGGTAAAACTTCCCATATTAGCTGGCATAATTGATGTCAGCAAGTCACACATCCATTCTGATCTCAGGTGGGTGGGGGAATAAGGGTGACTTGATGTCCTTTCCTATCCCCATTTGAAATCCATACATCACATATTTTCAATGGTTGTATCTATTAACGTTTAGTGTTGCTGCACAGTTTCCTAACACTGGTTTCAGTTTTTAATAACCCACAGTTAACTGAATCACCGATCTGTCTTCTAATGCTCCCTTATCTTTGTTAAAAAACATGCACACTGATGTGTTATTTCTAGTATACACTAATAGGTTGTTGCTGAGATGCTTTGATTTGCCATGCTGGGTGAAGCACCAGTTGTTTAGAAAACAATCTCTGCCTCCCATTGCAAAAAAACACTCACATAAAGAACTGCCTGCAATGCGTAGATAGATGGGCAGTGACCAAGCCAGACTATACATCAAATTTATGTCTCAGGAACTTTACTATTAATAATTTTTACTGTCAACTTTTAATATCAAAGAAGAAAGTACAGCACAGTGTTTTAACACACTCCAGAACACTTTATTAAATAGCATAGCGGTATGCTGTTGTAAATTGAGGTCAGGAGGAAGGGTAGCAGTACTTTACAGGCTTAGGAACTCGATACTCCGGTATACCACTGGGATAAGAGTCTCTCTTCCAAGACCGTTTTGCAGCTGACAGTGCTATCAACAACTCCATCTCATTAAGACAACAATAACAATAACAGAGTGAAAAAAAAAGAAGTAAGTATCGGAGATATAGGTAAAAACAATGATTTTGTTTATCTCAAGCAAAAAAGGCAACCAAAAGGGACCCCTGGGACACCTGAGGGAAGAAACTCTAATGCTAATTGACATGATTTAGAAAGATGACTCTGTTATTGCCAACAGTCTAATTTAGTCATTAGCTCCCCAATGTTGAGGCAATCAAACCAGTTGTTATAATTTTAGTAGATGGATAACAAGGTATGCCTCAGTGTACAGACGTATATGCTAGAAGGTAGGCTAAAAGAATGTGAAAAGAGCTTTCTAATAAATACATTTTGTGTATCTTTTTATGAAACACCACTCCTTAATGTTATTTGTCTGCTGAATGAGCTTCATTATATTTTGTGCAAATATGTAGTAGTAATTTGTCATGAGGCCACAGAAAAACAGCAAAACCAAACAAAACTATCTACATCTCCTTAATTTCACCATTTCTCAAATTAAAAGGTTTACATTTTTACATAAAAATAAATATTAGTTAGAAGGAAAATGTTTTGTATTTTTTTTTCCTCCCTATACTATATGCTTGCTTTGCAGCAAATGTCCCTGTATTAAAGAACTCTAGTGTTCGCCTGGAAGTTGTCAAGGATGTAAGAATTAAAAAGCAGTTGTACTTACATCCATGGCAGATGTAACCGGCTATCTGAGCTGAAAGGTTTGCTGCAATACTGTCCTCACATCTGTTCCCTGAGTACATTTCCCACTCTGAAAATGTCCTATCAGTATCATGCATTTTTACTAAATGATGTGACAATGTCCTGTAACGGGTTACACCTGCTCTAACCAACCCCTTTGCTAAATCGTACGTGGTTCAAATCAAGAGTGAAGGGGGAAAAAAAAAAAAGACTATATATATATATATATGAAAAAAAGTCTCTTTCCAGACCTCCCTGCTGCCCAGAAAAGTTGTCTATGCCTCTCACATAAAGTCGTTGTCCTTTCTTGACTTTTCTCTTTAAACTTGCTATAAACTTTTACCTTTTTTAGTAAGTTTGCTTCAACCCAAAATGCCTGTTGTCATAAGAATAGGCTTCGAGAGAGGATGCTGATGCTTTGAAATCAAGACTCTGTCTCAGTAACAGGATTGGGTCAGTCAAGGAACGAATGTCTGAGTGAGAAGGGGAGTAGCCAAAAGCTCCAAAGATAAGATGTTCTTATGCCATGTGGAGATCAGAGATTCAGTCTTTACTTTGAGTCAAGCAAGGTATGAACAAACATATATATGAATGTCCCTGTTTCCAAATTCTTTAAATGTAAAATTTTGAAAGGTCTATTTCAAAAGTTCTAAGTGGTCTTTTTAAATTAAAGAGAAAAAAAAGTGCAACCCTCAAAAAAGTTGAAGTTTGAAATTAAATGTTTAACACTAATAACAGGTTATTTTTGCTTACACTTTGTTTTGGGCAGAGAATATAAAAATACAAAAGATGAGCTTTCGAAAAAAAATCTCTTGTTTGCTTAGCTGGTATCTGCCAAGASTTCTAGCAAATTTGATAGAATTAATGCCCTTCCATGACATTACTACACTTTATCCCTGGATGGTATAAATGGGCCTTAGCAAATGACACTGCCAGGAATGGATTAAGAGAATTAACTTGCATAAGGAGTCAAATCTCTGACCTCTACTTTGATTCACCTCTCATGAGTGCCGCAATCCACTGGGAGAAAGATGGAAGTGATAGCCTTTACAGAGCAGAGCAGATGAGTGCTCTTGTATGCAGAAGGGCTTTTGAGGAGTTGGATTGCATGTGGGTCAGTCCAGTCACAATTTACTGCTGTCTACTGCTATGGCAATTTGCATAGGGGAGATTTTTATACAGCTTGTTAAGACAAGTGTAAGGGAATCATTGTCAGACGGGAGACTACACAGTGGGAATATTAACAAGCCAGCAATCTGTCATTTGCTGTCTGATTTGTTTTTCCTAATAATATCTTAAACTATAAACTAGTCATAACCTACAGTGTACTGAATGGGCAAGTGCCATACCATCCCTCCTTCCACACAAATATCTCCAGCTCTGTTTGGGAAAAGAGTAGCCTCACAGCAAAAAGGAGCCAGTACGGCAGAAGCCATGCCCACCAAATGGTAGTTCTCCACTTCACTAAAAAATTTGCCAGTGTGCTTTGCTGGTGCATCCAAAGGGAGAAGGAGAAGGAGTAAGGACAGGAGGAGAGTTCTGCAACTGCGAGTACAGTCATGACTCAGGGTTGAATTTCTGTGAGGTTCACAGTTCTGGAAGTGTAAAAACATGCACGATGTGGATGAAATCACAGTCATTTTAGCATGAGTTAAAAACAACCACAATTCACACCTGGATGTCAGGAAAGCATTTTTATCCCTTGATGTTAATATATTTTCTGAAGATGGCGTACGTGTAACAGAGGGCTGCAAACAATTAAGCATATGCTTTCTGACATTTGAACCATGCAACACTGTGCCTGATAAGGGAAATGTGTCTGTACCTCAGGTAGAAGGAGATTTGTAAAGATTTCTCTGTTGGCTCTTGTGTAGTGTTGTAATGAATTACAATTTTGTTCAGTATTGAGAAGGGACTGAGCTAGGACTTGGATCTAACAGTTCTGATATTTGTAGTTGTATATCACAACCACAGCTGAATTTTGACTCCAGGAAACAGTTTCTCAATTTATTGAGAACAGACATCTGTGCTGCTGAGAGGAAACGTGCATTCCCTGGGCAAGGGAAGCCCTTGGTGGTGCTGCAAGTTACCTGTCAAGTGGACCCTCGATGGCTCTAGAGCACACCTACCCTACCATAGTTTTGATTATACAACTCCTATGTAGGAAAATACTGTTGCTTTGGTGAGCTTGTTATGTTATTTCTCTACTCAGAGCAGAGCAATCCTCACATTTTAGTGCTGTCACTGCTCACTTGCCCCATGACTGGTGTTCCCAGTCCTAACCTCCGACTGATGCAACGCACGCCTTGTACTATGTAAGTACTGCCTACGCTTCTAAACCTATCAGTTAGCATGTACTATGAATGGCCACAATACAGAAACAAAATACTTCCCACCACCAAAGCAATTTCTAAACTTCTCATTCAAAGTTAAACCATGTTTGCACATAAACTATGTCTGCTAGTAGCTTTCTTTCACTTATTTTATATTGGGTCCCATAAATCAAAAAGCTTGGGCTTGCTGAGAAAGGAGGATATGAGACCACATTAACTTGTAACTGCAAACTGTTCACTGCAGCTTTCAGCTTTCTGCTATGGGCTGCACCCTTCTTGTACCCCGTAGAGTATCACACATCTCACCAAGCTCCTAGATAACCAACACAGCTCTGCACTGCTTAGCAGCTTTGTCTTTTCCTAATTGCACTTTGGGGTTTAAATATGATGTGCAAACACAGAGAATGGGTCACTCATTCACTTTTCAGAAGTGCTCTAATCCAATATAGCCACCTTAATGAAATGCCAGGTACACCAGTCCCATTATTGTCATAGAGAGGTAGGTGATTGTATGAAAATATGACCTTCTATAAAAACCTGTCTAAATTATCTTCCTGGAGCTTGTATGGTATTACTGATGATGAAAAAGGCGAAGGAGTGTTTTTGAGGCTTATTTTTTTCATAAAAGTGCTTAATCGGGAAAGAATTAGAGCTCATGCTTATGTTATTCTTTATTCAGTAAAGCCTGTAGGAAGATACTCATATCCTAGATCATAATTTTGAAGAAGAAAATTTCCGCAAAATAGGACTTTAGAAAACAGTTTTTCTGGGACTGCTATTAAACAATAGAAATACACCTTGCCTGTTTTTGATAAGGGGACATATATTAGCCACTACCAAGAAGACATCAGTGTTTAGTATAATTTAGTCCTCAAAGTCTCCAGTAATTTACATTTTAGCATTAACATTTGTATATTTGTATAATGTCTTCAAAGTATGTGAAGGGCTATATAGGCATGCAGTAATGATTCTGCCTTGGAAAGTCAAAAATCTGTCTGGGTGCCAACAAGTAAGGGATAGAACAATACACTGCACTCAAGGATATATGATTTATATATATATTTTACATTTTAAAGTTACAAAAATTTTAATACACTTCAAAGATCTGTAGTATACCTCTAAAATGATATTTTTTAGAGTACATAAGATAATGCAATTTAAGTCTTACAGTTAAAATACTGGGCTCCTTCTGAAAGAAGTCTAGTTATGACAATGACCTACCCCTTAAATCAGTTTTTTCTCCGCTACTAATATTTCAACTGTCACCATTTGTACAGTGTCTAGAACAGTCAGGGCTCCTACTCTGTAGGTCTTTAAGCACCACAAGAATTAACATAATTAATGATGATGATTATAGAAGKTGTACGCTTCTTAAGCACGGTGCAACAATTGCACAACATATGACAAGGGGACTGCCAGTGGTAAAACAGTAAGCAAACAAATGGGGCAACAGCCTTGTTTTAATGTACTACATTACGAGATGAGAAAGATAAGCCTGAGTGCAAGTAGATAAACAATCCAATTCTCCAGTGGGATGTTGTGCATTGGAGACAGAATACAGTGCAGATCCTTTGAGATAAGAGTCATCTGATCGTATTTCTTGACTCTCAGCAGAAAACAAAGAGCAGTACATTTAAGCATGCAGATTGATATGCTGAATTTAGGAACTGGGTTGAATGTCAGCAAGAAATGGGTAAGGTAGAAATATGAAAGTAGGGAGAACATGACACTCTCATGTTCTCCAACCCACATGCATTAAAGTAGGAGAAAGTCTGACCCTATGGCTATATTCATCTGAGAAATGTATTCATTAAGACAAAATGCAGTCTTCCATATCTATGAAAATCTGCAGATAGTCACAGACCAACTGCACCATTTTAGTGTATGGTAGATTAAACCATATCTTTAATCATTAAAATTTTCAAACATTTTATTTAAACAATGAATTGCAATACCATTTATGAGATAGATTCGGAAAAAAACCCACCGGTTATACCTTGGTAGGCCTTTGAATTTTTAGCTGAAATTTGTGCTAATCCAATATAGCTACAGAATATTTTTATGGTTTGATGAAGTGCAGGGCAAAATGACAAAAGAAAGTAATGACATTTCTTCACATTTTCCTTGTCATTTCCTCCGTAAGAGGAAATTTGTGACCATTAGCTGTTAAAGTGACCTGCATATCTTTTTAGAACATCATCATATCCATAGGACCTGATACTTATTGCCAGTAAGACACTGCAGATTATTCTCACATAAAAGGTTAATCATGTGCATAAGTGTTTGCAGGAAGAAGCTATTAAAATGTGCACTGTACGTGCCCCAGTAGTAAGGCAAACCTTGAAGAAAAATGAGACAGAAAAATTCCATTCTTTAGACCTTACTGCTTATCTGGCAATTTTTAGCCTTCAGCTCACACAGCCACAGTCTGGAGGAACATCAAACAAGGCAGAAAAATCAGCATTACAATTATTTGGAATATTTCATATCAAAGCTTATAAAATGACTAAGAAGCAATCAGGACCGATGTCTCACGTTGGATCAACTCTCTGTTGAGAGTTGGCCCTTCAAGGTTGAATGCCCTTTACTCTCAATGATATCAGAAACAGGATACTGAATTATCTGCCTTTTGCCATAGGTTTGGAGAACAGTTGCTGTGCATCAGCTAATACACTGTTTACATTCTCGTGTGCTAAAACCTTCAGACACTGTTTTCAACCCACTGCCCAACTGAAGTGGTCACACAGTCCATTCTCACCTGCAACTAGCAGTTCCCTCACCTTAATTTCCCTCCTAAAATGTTTTTAGAATCCCCAAATCCACCAAACAAAATATCTTTCATTTTCTGTTTTGAAATTAAATAGAGAAATTCAAAACCACATGTAGAAGCATGAGTCGCAAAAGCTAGGCACAGATTGCCTTTAATTCTAGTAGGTATGACAGGATTTTATGTAATTATAAATATTTTCATTGCTGCTTTTCTTATAATCAGATCATAAGTGGAGGCTGGATCCTACATCCTACATTTCTACCCTTGGAGTTCTCGTCTGAGGAGCGCCACGATAGCAGAACRCAACAGTGTATGTCAGGCTGAAATGTTTGATTTCTTAATTGCTATGAAAGATCTGTCTCTCTTGGTACATTGTACACAAAGCATTTCAGCCTTCAAGCGTTTTCCGAATATCTCTGTGTCCTAGTTTTATTCRTTTGTTTGGTCTGGTTTGGCTTTGAAACCAGTCTTATGAAATGTTTTTTCCAAATTAAGCTACGACTTTCTCTTTCCACATCCATACTTGATGGAGGAAGTAGAGCACATTAGTTGATTTATATAATGAAATATCTGGGTAACACTGTGCAAATCTTTCAAAACACTTCTTGTGAATCTGCATTTGCCAGACAAGGTTTGCTTTCCCTTTGGGTGCACTGCCTAAGCCACCACAAATACAGGAGCATAACTCGACTGTGGACTCCAGGCAGAAACTAGGCTGGGTAACGCTGCAGAATCTTAACAAAAAAAGCCTAAGCCCAGTGCAGCCAGTGGGGATTTTCCTAAGGTATTTACAGCCCTCATCATGCTAATATATTGCAGGACACTGAACAGCATTGGAGGCAGCACACTTGTTACACAGAGCGCAGAAGTCCCCAGTACAAGAGAAGATGCCATATACTTTCTGATAGCRGGAATGGGCTCAGCATCAAACTTTTTTCACACAGCTGTGCCCACACAACTGAAGAGCTACACACACTTCAGATTCAAATACCAAGACGYGAGTCTGTGCGATAAGCTGCCACCATGGAAACCACCTTTTCCCTTTTATTAAACATGCAAAAAAAGGAAAGAAAAAAATCTCAAGTGGCTGAAAATGCACGATATTCAATAAGTCTTGCAATTCTAATGACCTCAAGAGTTTCTAGGAAAAAAATCCTTTCTGCTCCACACTCTTTAGAGACTAATGCTGATAGTCATTACTGAAAAAGGGTAGCTGAGAACGACTGCAACTTTCACTACTCCAGTTCTGTCTTGTTTCCCTGAAGRCAAAATAAATCAAACACATGCAGAAGTGAGAGGAACAGGTAGCCAGAGCAGAAAATACAGCATCAGTGATGAGGGCTGAATTGTGCATCATTGCTTTTGAAAAAAAGACAGGTATTACACACAATCTAGTCAGCTAGTCTGACACTCAGCAAACTTGTGGCAGTGTCAAGCGGTTTGAGATATTATCATCAGCTGCCTTTCTAGTGATAAGCTTATTGCAATCGAACAAACCCAGAATGTTTTGAGCAGACAAGGCTAGCARAATTGCAATGAAATGGATTAGAAGTCATAATCTGCTAAACACATCTGTTTTGACATTCCCTGTTAACAAAGTGTGACCACTCATCCTGTAGCTGTGGTAGCTGTAAAAGAGGTATTTCAGCCATTAGCAAGAACCAAAACCTAATATGTTGAGTGTTTCTATCCTCCAAGTCTATGAAGTAGAACCCTACTCTGGGGTAGAGTTCATCACATCAATAAGTCACTGAGCTGGTGGACACAGTTGTACAAATACAGCTCTTGTCATCTCTCTCTGCCTTCCTGTTTTACTTGCACTTAATTTTAGGTCTGTTTTCCACTGCCGTGTTTTTCATGTTGATGGAAAACATGCTAGGGGTTGTTGGTGTGGCTCTGCAACTGGAAAGGTTTGAAGAGAAGAAATATGAGGTGAAGGTGAAAAGGATACATGAAAGCCAGTGATGTTAGGAACATAGGTGTCACACTTCAAATAAAGCTTGATATCTGACTGAGGCCAGGGAAAGTGATGATATCCTCTATATGCCTTTTCAGTTTTGGTCTGGTTAGGTCATTTCTGAGGGCCAGGATGAGGAAGAGTGGTGTTAGGTTGTGGGGAGGAAAGAGATGAGAACAAACTCCAGGAGGTGGCACGGTCTGGGGGTAATTCTCATTCTATTACTGCCAGGCTATGGATCCTGGTGACTGGGACACTCCCTCTTCCTTTTTATTTTGTTCACCAGTTAGGTCCCATATTTTATATCAATTTAAAGTAAATAACTTCTGACCCATAGTACATATGTTCCATAGTTATTAGGTGATAGATGTAGAAAATTTAGCTTTGAAATGTTCTGGTTTCATATTGTAATTGCTGACTGACTTTATAAATCACTTTATGCAAGTAGAYGAGTCAGATTTTTTTGTTACCTTGGACAACTAAAATAATAATATTACAAAAATATGGTGCCCATCAGTTCTCCACTGTGAATTTGTCTACAGCTTCATTGGAATAAAGTTAGATTAGACACCATTTCCTCTGTAGTCTCTCTGAAAGACTCTGGGAAAGAATCCAACCAAATCCAAGATATAACTACTGAACAAAAAATAAGCTCAAGTTTAGCATTAATTAGGTTAATGTAAAATTGACACAAACCCAGCATAATGGCAGCCCCTAGGTCTTGAGTTCAAGATGGAGAAGCACGCCAACAGGATCATGTTTGTAAAGCTGACAGAAAGGGGAGAAGACACCTAGAAGTATGTCCTGATTGTACTCCAAAGTACCTAGCCATCAAGTCCTCCAGGAGGTCTTGTTGCCTTGATAGGTGAAAAGGCCAGGAAAAAATATTGCCATTATAATTCCCCTGCCGAAAACAGCAGGGAATTCTCCTCAAGGAAGGTGAGAGAAGACCCCATGTCAACTGGAGACAGAGGTAGACTGATGAAAAAGTCATTAGTTACTTTATATGATACACCTCACTGGGCCCTTGCAGCCTCCCAGAGTGGTTATTTGCAACTGAGTCCAAACAGAGGACTTGCTGAAATGTAGAGAAAGGATAGAGTACTATTTTCAGAGAAGAAAAAAGCTAATAGAAACCTGGAAGAGTTATAAAGAAACTATCAGATAGAGAATTGTAATTGTAGCGTAGAAGAAGCAGGTTAATTGCTATTCCCCTCCACCTAATAGGCAATGAGAGAGACTGAAACTGATCATCAACATGCTTAATTTATTTTTTTAAATTATTACGGCATTTGAATTTCTTGTTTCTATTACTTGTAAACGTTTTATGAAGTGGGTCTTGGGTATATATTATGCTACTAGTTATTATGTTAGTACATTTAATATTAAAAAAAGAAAAGAAAAAAAAAAAAAGTCAATTATTTCTGGACAGGATGTTTCATGACCTGTTTAAGAACCTCTTAAGACTAAGAGTCTGCTGGGATTAAATGTGGCTTTTACCTCTTCCCCAAACAGACCCTAGGCCTGTTCTGTTTCAAACCTCGGTTGATCAAATTCCTCTCTAGGCAAGCCTGAGACTTACTTAGGAATATACTTGATCTTTCTACTCTCCTTGATATTACATCTCCAACTGCAAGCTGTATTAAATTCCTTTTTAAAATCAATAATGATAAAGGAAGCATGCAAAACTGTATCATCCACGTTTCACTCCACCGAAGCACCCTGTCCTTCTATTTTCCTGTGCATCGCTGCCTTAAATCTGAACAACTTGAAGTGCCTTGTCATTAAGGTGTCTGACTCCTTCCTTTTTCTGAAGACATGTAAGATCTGTGAACAAAGAGGTGAGATCTATAAGCAGAGATTTCTTCATGGTGAAGTCCAAGAAATCTTTCTGCTAACAATGATAAATAGGGATTCCTAACTGTTTAAAAAAAAAAAAATGAGCTGATGGGATTTTGAGAGAGAAAATGATCTCTATTAAAAAAAAAAAGAAGTTTGAGAATCCCCAGAGTTGAAAATTAAAGAGGCAGAAGTCAGGTCATAGAGAAAAAGGTTTAGCATTAATGTAAATAGTAATTCCAAATTTTCTGGTTACTGAGAAATGAATGCAGTAATTGAATCCCCGGCTCACTGCAAGTTTTATTACCCCAGTAAACAGAAAAAAGCAGATTTGGGGGGAAAAAAGTAAAAATCAGTAATAGCTTATTCCTATTTCTAAAAGAGCCACTGGAAAAGCTGTCAATTCTGCGTCCACTAGTGAATGGAATGTATAATTAATTTGCTTTTTTTGCTTGGAAGAGATCATCTTTTTCTGTGACAGTTTTGATCAGAACAAACCATCAGACCTCTAAAACACCTCCTGCTGTGAATGATTAACACTCAGAATTATAATAAAGCAAAAAAAATTATTCAGCATATGGTTTTCATAGCTTTAGCTTAGCATACTAGCCTCAGCTTACGTCTTCTGTCATATTAAGGGCTATATTTTTACACTTATAAGTGTCTCACAATTTCGACAGAATCATAACAGCCATAATGCATAATTCACTTTTCATTGTCAATTTTAAACACTTTGCAAAGGTATCAAAGAATTATACTGGATGCTTGTTCAGTGTTATAAATAGATGGAAAATGAACCTCGACGTTTTTAATATTTCTGTTCTTTCTTTGAAACAATTGTATTGTGCATGATTGGTGTAGAGCAGAATCTTTTCACACATTTCAGTATAAATGCATAGTTAGTTGTATACATGCATAGCTACTCATAGCTAACATTATGGCTCTTTGCTGTTTGTTTTTTTTTTTTTTTTTTTTTTTTGAGGGAACGAATCTTTTTTTTTTTTTTTTTTTGAAGGATAGTATCTTGGTGTTGACTTCATATCATGAATACCACAACATGGTCCCGGACGGAAGTAATGTAAAAAAAGTCCAATATAAGAATATTGTCTCTGTACAACCACATTTTTTTTGAAAAAATCTTTCAAATCATACATTTTTAGTAGTATTGTATAGTTCATGTACTATGTGTCAGTAATTTATAAACACTCATGTATTTGTGAATATAAAATTATTCTCAGCTGGGAGTTAAAATCATCAGAACTATGTTATTCTGCTTCACTTTAGCATCTAGATGAGTATTACCTTCTTTAAAATTCAATTAAATATTTTGGGGAATTAGAAATTACACACATTTTGTCACTGAGATAAACCAAGGCAAATAAATGTGTATTAATGGAAACTGACTCCCAATAGAATCTATCCATATTGTTTCATTACATGAATAAAGTATTAAGCATTACAAATTGTGATGGATTTTAAAAGCTACCTTAAAATAGAAGTATTATATTGCAAATGGTGACATCTGTCCTTCGGACTTTATCTAACATGTAATCTCTAATGCCCAAAAACATGTAATTGAATTCACGTCAGCTACCCACACATACAAATTCTGTATTGGCTGAAGTGCTTGCTGGATCAAACCATTGTTTGGATTGAATTACATATCCAAATATTTGTCATTTTGTTGCCAATTTGTTTTCCCCAGTTCCTACCAAGTTATACCCCTGAAATACCGACTTTATTTACAGGCCTCTTGCCATTTTGTCTATTTCACATAAAATAAAGTGTTATTTACATAAGTTTAAAATATTTACTCTCCTTGAAATTGAATTTTACCATATGATGTGACTTTCTAGAACCGCGTGCAGTGAATAAAATTGTAGTGCTCAAAGTTAAGATTGCATACATGAGGGTACCCATAGCATCAGGCTTGGTGTTTGTTCTTGTAGAGGAATAACAGTAATTCTGTTTTCTAACCTGTGTTTGAGTCACTGCTGTGACTATCAATAGGGAGGTTGTCTAATTATTCTCTGAATTGACATGAGGCTTGGGTTTCCATTATACAGCTGATAGAAATTCACCATGCTAACATTGTAAAATAGAGGCGCTATTTCTAGTAATTAGTTCTAATCAGAGGTTTGTTCCCTAAACCACATATACCTGCTTCTTACAGTATAGCATTCCAGTTGCTGAAAGACAGAATTCTGCTTGCTTTTTACTTGTTTACCTGGTCTCATCATCGTGATTTTTGTGAATATTTGTGAATCAATGGATTCCTTGTTTACAGGCTCTCCTACAGAGCTTGAGTGTAAATCTTCTTATGTGATTCAGATCTTCTGTAAATTATCACACATTATGATAAGCATAAAGAATTGACTAATGTTCATTTACACTGTAGTCATCTTACATTCTATTAGACATATATTAAAAATCTCACCTGGGCACTCTTTGAGAAAGTCAAGGCTGTAAGGTCACAGATATCATGTTGAACAAACCCCACATTAGTCACAAAAGAGACAGCCTGTAGCTGTGCAAGATCTTGTGGGGTTTTTTTTTTTTGAGGAGACCAACCACTAACGTACAGTATTTGCATCTTGAAATTTCATTCTAGCAATGGTATCTTAAGATTAATCTGTACTGAAACTGAGTTTTCTTCAGCTAATTGATATTCAGTGAATGGCCTGACTTGCATTGCTGAAGAATCCTTAATTGAGTAGTTTTTTCATTCCAAGTCTTGATGTTGCGAAAAAGAACCCACCAGTTTTGAAAAGGAATTTTAGATTATTTTCTCTCTCTTCTCAGGACCCAGAATAGAGAAAGATAGGTTATTCCCAATCCCATCAAGGACTGTGACAGTTACTGGCTAGATACATACTTGCAGTGACAGAGTGGGGTAATGTTGCAGCATGACTGAGCAATGTACCTGTCAAACCTGCTACTGAAGTTTGTGAATTAATGCTCAAATCAATTCAGCAAACTGTAATACATTAACTTGTAACTGGTCTTAATGTTAGAGATGGAATTGGTCCAGGAATTGTTTTGTGCATATTAGAAGTGGCCAAGAACTTCCTGACAATGTTTTGTTTGTTTTATTTCAGCTGGAAAATCCAATTAATTGAAACAGAAACTCATTATTGGTTTGTGCCAGTATGAGAAGGCTTTTGCTGGCAAAGCCTTCTCAGCTCCCTAATGGAGTTCCTGGTCAAAACCAGTAATGAGAGAGAAACTGGATTTAATGTGTAGGGTTGTGGTCTCCAGCATGAGAAGAGGGTGCCATGATGAACAGGTTATTCATTATTCTGGATTAGTCTTTTTCAGTGGAGCTGTTCCACTTCGTGTGACGAATTATGTATAAATTGATGAATCAGTGTCAGCAATGTCCCAAGTAACTCCCCTGCCTACTGAATTTATCCTTAATAATTTTATCCAAGGTAGAAGTTCTTCAAAAAGGGACAGGCATAATAAATAAGTCCAAATCCAGTAACTTCATCAAATGGAGCATCTGTGAATGGGGAAACAAAAATGGATATGAGCCAGCCAGAGCAAACAAGAAACATTGGTATAATTCAGAGCATGTTGAAGGCTGGACATCGCACGTCCTCCAGTCATCAAAGCAGTGATGGCAGTAGGACTGAAGCAGAGAAGTTAACTCGTGTGGAGATAATACTGTATGACACCTGAGATAGCAAAGAATTAAACTCAACTCGATTTGACACTGTTCAAAATTAGTCCATTTAGTAAGGATCCCTAGGCACTACCCTGCTAGCCTTCAGCAATCGCTCCTCAACTGAGGATTGCTGGCACATATTATGCCCCCAACTTTATTTCTCTTCCTTCCTTTCTCAACATTTTGGGGCATTTTTGCTGCCACTCACTGATCAAGATTTTTACTCTGCTCTCATGGAACCAAACAGAAGAGAACTTGAATTTCTGGGAACTACAGCTCGAGGTAATCCCCGGAGTGGGTTTAGCAGAGTGACTGCAGGATCCTGGCTGAGCTGCTTCCCCGAATAATGACTATAGATTAGATGTCATAATAACAGCTGTCAACAAGCAGCGTGCAAAAGAGTTTTTTGAAGTCACAATTACTCGACAACCTCTGTTCCCCTCACATACCAGAAGCACGTTTGATGTGCCGTCTGTTGCCCTCCCACCTAGCATTACCACTGCTTTGGGTACCGTACATGCCTGCTGCTGCTTGCAAGATGAGTCACACAGCTCAGCAAAGCCTATACTTCAGCTGTGGAAAATGAATAAAAGCGACACCAGCATCCTGGCTACCTAAAATGTACTTAAACTAGTGCCCTTCCTGTTCAGCAGGAACCTGTTCTCCTTTGCATTTGGGATTGGTGTTGGCAGGGGGTTGGAAGTGACCCCTCTGTGATAGCTTTTGTCTGTAATTGGCCTTTGCTATCCTGACATAGTTGATCTCAGTGGGAATAATTGGTCTTTCACCCACTCAGAATACTGACTGGGTAGTTGGGGCTTAGAAAGATCAGCTAGAATTGTTAAGAGTCATCAAAAAATTGGCACGGGGAGAGGCGGGACGAGAAAGGATAGAGGTCCTCTACAGTCATGAATGTAAGACCACGCAGGGAAAGAAAATAGTGTGTTCCTTTGCTTTCCTTACAGAGTAGCTGATCAAAGTGTTTTCTAAATAACAATCTAAAACACTGGATTGATTAAGATCTACCATATGGAGAAAAATGCTATTTGTTTTGTTTAGAAGGCAGATATCTAAGACTGAAAGGAGAAACATGATTTTCCTGCCTTAAAATTGATAAGAAGGTTACCTAAAAATAGGTTCCCTGTAAGAGAATTTTTAAAGAAAAATATACAAAACCTGTTACAGCTCCAGTAATGTATTTTCTTGCTGTTGCTTCTTTCTGCATTTAAATTTCATCATTTCAAGTCTTTTGAATGGTATATAAATCAAGAAATCCAGTATTCTGAGAATGCCTAATGTGCATGAGGATACACATTTTGACAGTGCAGTAAGCAATATTGATTCAGCCAATTTCTCACAAAAAGCAAGTGCAGGAGGAAAAGTCTCTCAAGTGTTGGTTCTTGTGCTCCCCATGTTTCAGTCTTAGGTGGGGGAAAGCCATTTGTGGGTGTGGGAATTACTCTTTTGGGCCCCTGTTACAGCTCCTCACRTGCTGTAAGCAGCCGGAGGTGACTAAGAAGAAAAGATGGAGGGTTTTTAACCTTTAGCTATTGCTGTATCGCAAGGATGAGGCTACCTACCCCTTCCAGTGTGCTCACAGTGAGTGACAGATCTTTTTCACTGTCTGAAAGTCTTAGGGGGATTTTGGAAATCAGAGCCTGAGTGGATCAGGACACACTGTACTGATCATCTTATGTTAAAATTCTGTTTAACTCTTCGTAAGCCCAGCAGGACTTCCATACAGATTTAAATGCATGAGGAAAAATTCAGGAGGTCAAGTCAGGGAAGGGTTAACCACCTTCCTCACTTCTAGAATTTGAATGCATCCAGAAGTCCTCCTTGGGCCTATGGGAATTTGGACATAAATTTAGCTAAATGTTTTCTAAACCAATGCTCTTGTCTGAGTAAATAGGATTTTCCATACACAGAGTTTCAGGACAAGCATCATTTAAAAAAAAAAAAAAAATTATTCAGCTTAAGCATACATGGCAGAAAAGGAAAATTGATTTAGTTCTCTTCTTCATAGATAATACACCATTAAGTTTGACTTAGAAGCTGGGGCTGGTCCTAAACTGTGAAATTTCATTTTGAATTTTTTTCACTTTTCTGTTCCAGATTTTTTTTTTATTTAAAATTTCTTTTATTTTTATTAACTGAAAAGTTGGAGGTGGGTTTTTTTTTTTTTCAAATGAGATCTTGCTTTCAACATGAAATATCTTTTTTTTTCCCCACTTGATTAAAAATTAATAAAATGTTCAGTCCAAATTGATTTTTCATTTTTTCCCATGATGTGCCAGCAAAGCACAAAAATATTGTTTGCCAAGCTCCAGTCACAAAATATTTAGTGCATCATACAGAAATAGTACAACGTGATTTTTACTTTTTCATAAATTTGGTTCTGAATACATTAATCTTTGTATTTCCAGGCAAGTAGCTCGAACAGCTCAAGTGCATGTAAAATACTGTTACAAGGAATAGATATTTTTGTCTTTTGTTTCCGTCATTCAAATTTCATTATCTTGCTAGCTGTACTAATGCTAACAAATTAGTAGGCACTGATAGATTTGGGTTGGGTTAGGGAAGGTGGGGGAAAGGAGGAAAGGTTTGATTCTCAGACCTTAGACACTTACACATTGAATGTTTTTATTTTAAACAATTAAAAAGTTATTTTTAGTAGAATGATCAAATGCTTAAGCCTTCTGGATTAACTCTTTCAACTAGGCAAGTATGGAACACATATGGGGTAGTTGCATAGTAGATTCATGTATTTTCTACGTGAAAGCCTTTCAGTCTTCATAAAGTAATAGATAATCGTAAGATAGCAGATAACGACAGATAATTGTAAAAAAATCAACTAAAGTCATAATGATAAAAGAAAATACAGTGGCATACAGAATTCAGTTATTTCAATTTATAGCATCTTCTTCTGTTCTACTTTTCTAGGTTCTGATTAATAGAGCTTCTAAAAAATGTTAGACATTTTAAGACTGTCCTTCAACTAAGAAAAGATGTTTTGTTGAGAACTCAGGATTTGGCCAGGTTATCCAGGGTTCAGATGAAGTTCATGAAAGTGAAACTTTACCTCAGCTATTTTTTCTTCAAGTTTTAGCAACATCATTTCTTTACCTTTTTATCTAAGCTTCCTTGGAGATCTTGTTAAAGTTTCACAACTTGCTCCTTCATCCCTGCTGAGGTTTATTGTTTCTCTGTGCATTTAACAAATAAGGTTTTGAAACTTAGGGGGTTGGGATTTCTCTAGGGTGTGAATTAAAGAACTCACATTTCTTTCCAAAATCTTCTCCATGGACTTCCAGCAACTTCTTGCTATTGCAGCTTCACATCTTCCTTTACTTTAAATCACAAAAATTTGAGTTTTATAGCAGCACACTATTAAGGTAAAGAAAAGAACACGCTGGAAGATGGAAGTTAGAAACTAGATATGCTCTATGGCCATGTCAAAACTATTAAATCTCCATCATAAAACTAAACTTTTGCTATTTTCCCCTGAAGCAATAGGCTGTGATTTCATTGTGCTTTATAAGCTAAAAAGGTCAGGCCAGCCTCCTCAGTCTTTGGATGAATGAAATCCTAAGAACTCATCTGTGCTTAGGATGATGCTGATTAAGTTAGTGCAGAGACAAACAAGATCTAGCTAGAACAGTTTGAATTTACTTTTCACAGCTGTTTATTGCTGCTTCTCTAGGTAATCATTACAGCCCCTGCAGCTGAGGCCCAATAACAGCTTGTGGGAGTCCTCCCACTCTGTTTCAGTGCAAACCAGCTGTATTAAGTCACTGTGGAAGATGGCTCAGGCTAACCCAAATGGTGACTTCTTAGTGCAGCTCAATATGGGGATGATGAGGAACAACTGTTAATACTGAGACCTAAAGCTACTATTGCTACCTTCAAAGTGAGTACTTCATGGTTCTCTAAGCTGCACTGCTATGGAAAGGTAATGGCAGGATGCAGCCCTAGAGCATTCCAAGTTGTTTTGGGAGATAGGATTCTTTCTTTTGAGAGCTTTGGCCCTTTAAAACACCACACTGAAGACTTTCTGTGTAATTAACAGTGTTAAGTGCCAAAGAGGTTCAAACAGTTTCATATTTTTCTTTTGTTATAAAAACGGGTCCTCTCTTTCTCTCGACTTCAAAAAAATTAAGTGGGGGAAAAAAAACTTTCAAATGAAAATAAAGTTTTTTAATTCATATTACTTTGGATTGATTATTTTTTTCTCCATGCAAATGCAAAGCAATGCTGTTTAATAAAAAGAATGAATGGAGCTCATTTCTTTAAAAATAATTTAAGTTTCTCTTACATATTTTTTTGTCCATGACTAATGCTAATTTTCTGATTAAATTTGGACTAAAATACAGTTTGGGGGGGGGAGGTGTTTGGGAAATATCAACTTTATATAAATAGGAAATATTATTTAATATTTCTGTTCCACACTACTGCATACTGTTGATAAATGCTGTTAGACATAGCCCTCATGATCAAAGATAACAATGTTGCTAAATAAAAGAGACCCAGGAAATCAGCTTGAGTATCCAACCCCTGTTTCATSCACACCATTTATTTTTTAGGTCAGTTTTTTGATCTGTTTTGGACCTCTCTAACTAGCCCTCTCTGATAGTCCTAAGCGTTGTGGACACAAGCCTCATGAGCCAGAACTTGTTTCTTTTTCTTTTCTTTTTGAACACTGGTATTTTAGGTTAAGTTAACTGTCAGAAGTTATGCAATCAGTTTATTAGACTATTTGTGCATCTGTTTACTAAAGTTCAGCTGTGCCCTGTCCTACAATCATCTAATCATCTTTTCTCATGATCTTATCATCTTTTTTCCTGAAGTTTCCTGAAAATCATCTCTTTCCTGTGACACCCCTTGCCTCTACATATGAAATTATTACTTACGGAGAACAAAAAGGAGGAGGTAAAGCTTTTGTTTAGATCATTTGTGTGGAGTCAGGGGCAGAGAATAGCTCTTTTGACTCTCACAGGTGACTAAGTATATGCAATCTTTGCAGTAATATCATTACTTACTATTTATTATCTGAGAGAGACACCAAGCCTCTGGCAAATGAGGGATTGAGTTGCTGCCAGCAGCATCCTTCTGCTGACCATTGCTGAGGGACACAAAATATTTCCCCCCGGCCTATTTTTGTCGCTGCTTCCTATGTAAGGAAACTAGAAAAAGATATCTGGTATGTTTCTCCCATATGATCTCAAAGAACTGTACAAGACCCTTGGAGGGATTCTTAATTCCAGTTATAATGACGGAATTGCAATTTCTAAATTACTAAATGGTGCTTATACATACATATCTGTGTGCACAAATATATGCATACACATATACATATCCACGCATATATCTGAGAAGCTTCACTGATATCAGGGAAATAAATGTTTTGTAATAGGCACTGTCCCTTTTCTTCTAAACAAGTTTTAAAATAACTGTCAACAGTAGCATATGATTAACACCACCATTCAATTAATGCTGTAGTTTACAGATGGGTTTCAACTGAAATTGCATTAATTTATTCTTCCTTCTCTCAGACTGGGGAGAGGGCCTGCAACGCTCTGTGGATCTTTTTGTAACTTTATTTTGGGGCACTGATGAACAGCAGCTCCATGACCCACCTGTGTGGAAAGGTTCATACTAATTGTGATTCATAAATGTTATCCTCCCGTTGTGCTATTTTAGAGCAACACTCAATCCAGGTAATTATGGTCCATTGCCTCCGCTGAAAGCAGACACTACATAAATCCTTCAGCCGAGGTGGGCTTGTCAGGCTGAGAATAATGTGCAGGTCCTCAGAAAGGATTTATATTCAAGGTCCATTCGGTAGGTGTGTTTTCCAGTCTTTCATTTCTCAGAACTGACAACAAACCGAACTAGTTGGTTATTTCYCACCGATGCTGTTCTAGTGATAGGATGATCGATAATCTGTGATTAATTTAGAGTCACTCATATGTTAGTACTAGGCAGTTTCGACAGCCTTACTTTAAGTATCGATTTCTTGTGTAATTTACAAAAGAGATGCATACCAGATATGATGATGCTTTGGAAGTTATTTGCATTCTTCTTGTAGACAACCCCCCATCAGAAAAAGCTCCATGGTGTAAAGTTCAGTTGAATCAAATAGTGTGACCCCTGCTCGGGAACAGTCTTATCTTTCCTCTGTCTTTTATTGATGATGGATTTAAATTCAGTTTAAAAATAAGTAAATAAACAAGCATCTGTCCCAGCAACATAACATACTAGTCCCTTGTTACTGCATGTATTCTGGATTTACAAGGCCTCGCAGTCGCAAGGGCTGAGAGATCAAGGCATGTTTTGCTTTGTTATCCATTCAAACAAAAGCCCTTTTTGGTCAGCATAACTAAGGAAGTACATAATGCCATTTGACAAAATAAATGCACATTATGGTCGTATTTTAGAAACAGTAATGTTTTCTTTGCCTGGGAAAACATATAGTGTTAAATTCAGTTTTCTTTTTAAAAAAATGCAGTTTCCATTGAAATCAATAGCATTATTATGGTTGAAAAAAGGTCTGTTGGTATATATCTAGGTGTACAGTTGGAGCACATGGAAGTTCATCTGATGGAAGTGAAGGATAATAAAAATTGTAGGGGAGAATCCAGGATTTTTGCCTAGTAAAACAGCATTTTGGATAATACCTTATATTTGGAAACATCAGACAGTTTGGAAGGTTTAATGAGGCCTAAGGATAACAGCCTTTAGTACATGGAAAAAAATAGTGAGTCAGTTATAGCAAGAAAGTGTTCCTCTCTGTTAATTGTGATAAATGACTCTTTTAATAGTGGGTTAATCTTCCCTGACATCTTCTAAACTGTGAAGATTTTTTAAGCAAATAGAAAAGATTTGTGGTAAAAATGAAACTAATTCACTTCCCTTTCTTACTACTGAAATCATGAAACTGTAAGATATGTTAATCATTTTGCAAAAAGAATTGCCCCTTGGGAAATCTGCTAAAATATATTTATGTAATTATTCAGTTTCATTTGAATAATGAAATTATTTACATGAAGCCAAATCATAACAAAACAAAACCCCCTGTAACTTTATATGAAGAAAAATTGACACCAGTTTAAGTGAAGATCAAACAAATGTGCTGCTGATAATATTAAAAACAATGAGCTCATTTTCTGGGTGTTTTTTGGATTGGCAAACTGCCCTGTGGGACATGAAAAGAATACAGGAATAAACTAGTTTGGGGTTGGTTTGATTGCTTGTTTATTTGTTTGTTTGTGGTTTTTTGTCATCAGATACCAAGCTGAGTGTATTAGTACCTGTATCCTGCTGTTTCACTCGTATGTGTCAAACTAGCTATATTCCATATAGCACAATGCACAATATCACACAAACAGCAGGTAAATATGCAGCTGTATATACAAGAGGAAATCAGAAAGCAGTATGCAAAGCAGCCATCCAAACCCATCGAGAACAGAGATGCATTTAATGTGATCTGTAGAGCTGACATTTTCAGCAGGAAAAGTGATACGTTTTCAGCAAATTGCAGTAAATGCAAAAATACCCATCTCACGTTGGCCATATCTTGTGACCGTTTTCAATTAAATTTTCTTTTGCCCACTCTTGACCAAAGTGAGGGCATCAAGCGCTCAGCCGTGGTGAGAAGGACCGCTGCCTAGTACGAAGGCTGTTGTATGTTGCTGCAGAAACAGAAAGGTCCCCCGCATCAGCAGCTAGTGGCAGGAGGGTGGTAACAGAGTTCACAATATAGTTTTGTGATTATGGCTCTCTCATGAGTACAGCAGTTTTAATTATTTCCTAGGTGAGAATTTACCCTCAGCTTTGACAAACGTGCACATCTCAGGTGATCAAGGCTGTGCCTTGTGTCTGCCTGGCACAAAGCAAGCATGTGCTGGAATATTACTCACTTTATTTAAAAATATTGTGACACAAATTCCTGTGTTATAATGGTAAGTAAGGGCATACTTTGTCCACAGTTTTCTGTTTATTATGTATGATATCAACTCTAAGGCTCTGATGCCACCACCATTTGCTATCTAACATGGTGATAATATAAGGCAGCACTGCAAGACATTGCGAAGGGTATGGAAACTTTTCAAAGTGCTTGACTTAAATCCATCTAAAATAAATATGGCCTTACTAATAGGAATCCTTATCCTCTTCATTGATGCACTGAGCCTAGGTTTATTCCAGGTAATTCAGGCATCTGACCAAAATATTTAAGTCAGAAAACGTTTTCCCTAGAATCCCACAAAGTCAATGAGGAGAAAGAGATGCAATCCCAGAGATTCAGATCTTAAATTTCAACAAATTGCAGAAAACTCCATATTGTACGAGAAGTCTACAGAAGTTCTGCTCTTCATTTGAACTCCTAAAAGGAAGGTGTGTGAATCTGCTACCAGTGTACATTGATCTATTTTGAAGACCCATACTTATATCACTTGCAATAACTGAAATAATTTGTAAGAATTCCTGTGGTTAATTCCTATCTCGAATCACACTGAACATAAGATTTGTGTCAAAATTCTGAAGAAGCAGGAGTATTTCTATGCCCCACAAATTATCCTGCAGAAAGAAGATTAAACTCTCTTACTAATTTACATGTGTACTCAGTCAAACAATGTATGGTGCCCTTGAAAGTATCACTAGTGAGTGAATCACTAACAGAAAGGTCTGTGAAAAAGTGTATGTCAACTTTTGCAGAACAAGTGTATTAAACTGTCAGTGAAGTTGTACTTTATGTCATGGGGGGGSGGTCATGGAATTCATGAAGAAATGAGGAACCGGGTTGTTGATTTCCATCACAGACCTGATATTTTTCTAGTTAGTATCCGTTACGCTGGCAGCTGCCTTTGGCTTTCTTCTCAGCCTGCTTCTGGGGATTGGGCAACCGGGTAAGGGATTTGCACAGGCATAGGAAAGGAAGCTAAGGGTTGTGACAGCAATGACCACAACAGCATGAAAAGCCCAGGCAGGGAATTTCATTACAATGTTAGATCGTATTTAGTGCCGTTCCAGAATGGTTTTATTTTTTATTCCTGCTTTTTCATCCTAAAGCAAAGGAAAGCATGGGATTCTGCATTTTGTTTGTTTGTTTGTTTGTTTACTCTACAGAAAATACAGTTAGTGAAAGGGAAATGACAACATTTAAAAGGAAAATGGGAATGAAGGGAAGGTTAAGGAGGCTTTTACCTTCAACACGGGTCCAGCAGCCAAGGTACTCAAGGGTTAACATATTTAGCAGGGTATGCAAGTGGAAGTCCATCTGATGGCTCGGTAATGAAATGACATGCAATATTCTATGATTGCCCTCAATTACCCTATGCAAAGCAAGAATTAATTACTAGCATTGAAAAAGTTCACCTTTGTCCCTCATTTCAGGCTCTCATTTATACTGAGTGTTTCTCAGGCGGTATTAATAGAGGTCCAAGTACTTGATAGCTGGTTTTTTTCTTCCTTTTCCTTGTAATGCGGCTGATCCTTTTACATGATAACTGTAGTCTAATCAATCAATGGCTGGACTAAGCATTAAGGTATATACAGAGCATTTTAAAAGTGCTGAACCCACCCATGTACTGTTTGGCACTTTGTTGTCCAGAATTGTAGTACACAGGATGGTTAATTTGATCCATTTGTTTTGCAACAAAGACTGCCACCACCAAGTTATTTTAATGTAATGCTATAAATCAACTTGAAGGCTGCATAAAAAAATAAATAAGCCAAATAAAAACAACCTAGAGATTCATCACATTTTGTCTGGTTTTCCTTGTTGAATCAAGAGATGCATTTCTAAAAGAAAAACAATGTTAAATGATCATTACCCTAGGCTCCCTTCGATTCTCAAGTTGCCAATATAGTATTATACTGGTGGAATGAACTGGTTGCTTGCACGTGATTTTAAAATACATTCTGTCTGTCCATATTTAGTACAAGTCTAAACAAAAATGCAGAACCAGAACCAGAACTTTAAACAGAAATGACACAAAAATTTAAGTTATGAGAATAATCATATTCCCCTATGTCATAGTTATTTTACAGTGAGGTTGACCCTTTATTCAGGTCTAATTTAACAGGTAGAAGTGATGCTGTAGTAACAAAAGAGAGTGTAGTGATATAGGAGAATAGACACTAATGTCTTTATTTGGTTCTAGACATTTTCTTCCAAATAGAAAAGACTCAGGAGGTGTGTATCCAGACAGTTACGGATGATACTGAGGTGCACTAAGATTTTTTATGTGCACTGGTATAACATTCAGGTGCATACTAAAGCTGAAGACAAGTGCATGAAGAGTAAAGGTAGCGGACGAGAAATCAGTTTCAGAGACTCAGTAACTTTGAAAATTTCCACTCCCCGGTGTCAGCTGGGGAGAGCTGGTAGCGAACTGCTAGTGAAGTGAGAGCAGCTTCCAAAATCAGTTGTTCAAATTAACCTGCTTCACTCTGCTGTGAAAGGTACTGTAAATACTCATTCACTCAGGAAAGAGTGGGAGGAAGTTTCAAAAGCTCCCTCTCTTCTTTCAGCAAAAATCCATGGAAAGAGGCGTCTCACCTGTGTAGACATCTATAATGTGTTGGCAGTGTCTGAAGTGGTCATTCAAGCTTCCTTTACAGAAGAAGAATAGGCACTTCTAGAGTGCCATTTCCCTCATTTTAGGTAGAGATCTGATACAGACCACTTTAATTGCTCTCTACAAGTTCCTACTTCTCACTACCACTAAAAGAGGAGCTCTAGAAAACTAAATCTGTTGTAGGTGTCTACAGAGATCTACAGGTGGATGAGATAAATCCCATCTCCAGTAAGTGACTTGTGAGTGCTTCAATCCCATTTGGTGATAAGTCAAACTGGTTATTTTGAGTGATAACTGAAGATTTAGGAAGCTGATCCTAGCCATTTCCAACAGTTAGAACATTTCAACTGAAAACCATTTAAAATAAGCTGTCCACCTTTGCACTGAAGGGGACTGCAATATGTCACACACCAACTATAATCAAGAAATACTTCAGAAGGCATCTCCCATCGAGAAACTGGTATTTGACTGTAACAGAGTGGGTGGGCATCCTTGTCAGTTTGGCATATTAACCAGCATATTGTGAATGAGTTCAGGATAGACAGCCAAGTCACCTAATCATGTAAATGGATTCTTAATTGCTTTCTAAATAAACGGTAGCAACAGGGGTGCTCAGGTAACACAGAAACACGATCAGACACTAGTCACAATAAAGACTCACTCACTGAAGATTAGCTTCACTATATATATATATTATATATACTGCATTTTGTCTCTTCTTTAGCATTTTTTAGTTTTTTTGTTAGCAAAAGATACGATAAAATTTTGGGGTTTTTATTTTTCCAATAACTCAATATTTTCCTCATACTCTATCTTCTTCCCACTTTCTTACGTTCCAACTTAAGGGACTCTTTTTCAGGAATTTTTTCTGCTGGAGGGGAATTTTTTTTTTTTTTTTTTTTTTTTTTTCGTTCTGTTTTACAGAAACAAGGGGTTGATAAAGGAGCAGAAAGCGTAGCTGGGCTGCGTGATTCT